>CATIWC010003958.1:0-245040 GCA_948472305.1 Vicia faba | reverse complement strand
ATTTTGTGCCTGACATGGATAGTCACGCATATACTTAACTAAATAATGGACTTCAACTCGTGGCCATATGGATTTATTTTTGATTCAATATCTTGAATTGTAAGCCTCCTCATGATGAGGTCTTAAGATCAAAGAGGGAGAGAGAACTTCCCTGAACAACTTCCATGTTGGCCTCGAGTTGAAATAAAACTTGTAGCATGCTTCAAAATGTATCTAAAGTTATGAAGTTGTGACTGATTGAAATTCCTAAAATTTCCTTAAGTCAGATAACCATTCACCCACTTTATATTCACCACTTCATGTTCTCAACTTCTGGATTTTTCAGCATCTTCAATAGTGAACCAAATTGGGTGATCTTGGTAACATGTGAAAGATCATGGATAATAACACATTTTTGATGTTGAAATGAAATTGAAATGAGACCATAATCACCAAGTAAAATGATCATGAAGTTGTATCATTTACATCTGATCACCAACTCAAATTTCCACTAAGTGTTAAACACTTCATTATTAAAAAACATTCATCTTCTCAGCTCTATAACTCAATATTTAAGCACTTTTTGGAGATGACCCCTCAAGGACAAAAATGAAATTTGAAGTTTCCTCTTTTAATTGAGCACGAGTTTGCAAATTTTCGACCATAAATGAAAGAGATAGAGAGTTGTAAAGATGGCCATGTGTATAAACCCCAATTTTAGTAATTAGTTACATATATTATATTAATTAATTGTTTGATTTTGGAAGGTTGTTTTGAAAGGATGGGAGCATCATGTTTTGAAGGACAAAGATGAGAAAGTAGTCTCTTTAAAACCAGAAGAAGATTGGAATGATGAAGATGATAAATCAGTTGCTGGAAATTCCAAGGCTTTGAATGCTCTATTCAATGGAGTGGACAATAATGTTTTCAGGTTGATTAATACATGTACTGTAGCCAATGATGTTTGAGAGATTCTCAGAATAACTTATGAAGGTACATCCAAAGTGAAGGAGTCAAGGCTTCACCTTTTCACTACTAAATTTGAGAATCTAAAGATGAATGATGATGAGACTATCCAGGAATATCAGATGAAGGTTCTTGAAATTGCAATTGCATCAAGTTTTTTGGGGGAAAAGATGTCAGAAGCAAAGCTAGTTAGAAATTTTTTTAGGTCTCTTCTTAAGAAATTTGACATGAAGGTAACAACTATTGAAAAAGTTCAAAACATCAACAACATGAGAGTGGATGAACTTATTGGGTCACTTCAAACTTTTGAATTGGCTATTAGTGACAAGACATAGAAAAATAACAAAAACATAGCTTTTGTATCTAATGTTAAAGATAGAGAAGATCAAGCTGATATGGATACTGATGAGGGACTGTTTAATACAATTGTGTTTCTTAAAAAACAATTTAATAGAGTATTGAAGAGATTGGACAGAAGAAGAAGATCAGATGTCAATAACATCTCATATGACATCAGTAATAACATTGATTCTCAAAAGAAAATAAGAAATAGAGAGAAGTAAGATATAGGAATTCAACGTTATGAGTGAGAAGGATATGGTCATATTAGACCAGAGTGTCTCAACTTCCTCAAGAAACAATAGAAGGTTTACAATGTATCTTAGTCTGATGAAGATGATTCAGAAGATGAGTCTAATTATGAGATTGTCAAACTGGTTATGTATCTCTCTGACATATGGGCAGATGAAATGGAAGCTTATGATAAAAGTATCCTCTATGAAGATCTTGATATGTCCTACAAGGATACCTGTGTTAGGTGTGAAGCAAATCTCAAAATAAATAAAGATCAGAGAAAGATCATTGTTGAACTGGAAAATGAGAAGAAGAAGCTTTTATACAGAATGTCTCATCTAAGTACTGAGGTAACTCTTTTAAATTCTAAGCTAAATAACATGTCAGATTCCTTGAAGAAGATAGAAATTAGAGCTTATATGATAGAAGAAACTGGAGATACAGAGGTTGATTATCAATATGATAATAATCAAGAAGAATGTCTATAGAGAAGTCATTTCCTCATGAAAGGAAGAGAATAATCATCATGTTTAAGCATATGTTACAACATCCTAACAGACATAATGAAACCTTGTCCATATTTTAGTCCTCAACTTGGATATGTCATTATTGTGGTGAACATGGTCATATTAAGCCTTTTTGTTAAAAATTATATAGAGATAAAAAATCTTCAGATCAGTTCGAGGCTAATCAAGTGAAGAGAAAAATAAGTGCCAAGGAGAGGGATGTCAATCGCATTGATCATACTTCTTTGAGAGGTTCAAATAAAGAAGACTAGTATTTTGACAGTGTATGCTCTAGACATATGACAAGGGTTCATAAATTATTGATGGATATCAAACATCATTGTGATCGGTGGAAATAGAACTGACTGTTTTTTAAGCTGGTTTCGCGAAATATCGCGGTAAGCAAGAGTCGCCACCGTCTTTTATGTTCTCCAACATGGAAAGGACAAAAGCACAGCAAAATTCCTTATTCGAGAATGTTTCTCGGTTCGGGAGATAGATTTATAGAAAGGGAAGGTGTTAGCACCCTTTCTATCCGTGGTTATCCACGGGCTCTTAGGTACTTGCTCTTATGTTTTCAAATTTTTTTTGCTTTTCAAGTGTGTGTGGGTTTTGAAAAAGTTTCGTTTGAAAGATTTCTAAGTAACTCTTGTATCTGTCCTCAAGAGTGTATGAAAAATTTGTTTGAAAACTTTTAGAAAGTGTGAGTGCGAAAAGTTGTTTTGTTTGTTTGAAAAGAGCAAGTACCCATGAGAATCTACCTACTCTAAGGAATTAGGCCGTGTAAGAGTCCTTTAGATAGTGCTATCCCACCATTGAGAGGTAGGTAGCACCATCGTTGGAGTTATTCGGGTCAATTCGATTATCGGGACATGTGTGGTCACCAAAGCAATGGTAGGACACCTTTGGTAACCCTAATGTCCTAGATCCTTTGTATTCGAGGAAACTGTTTCGAGGCAACTGGATCTTTTGGACAAAAGGGCGACCTCTAAGACACCCTATACTTGATGACCACGTCGAGGCAACCAGTGAGGCGTACCCTAGAAGTGGCATGTGCTTTGTGTGTTGTTTTTCAGTTAATTGTCTTTGTACATGTTATTTGTGAGCTACGGATTAATTTTATTTGGCATACATTCTTTCATGCATTTTTTAACAGTTAGGAGTGCGGAAAATAAATTGCGGAAAGATAAATTCTAGCTATTACAAGGCGTGGGTCTATACATCGCCAAAAAAACAAAATCCCGTTTTGTAAAATAAAGTGCGAGAAAAGTAAATAAAGCGGTAAACCTAATTACTATTACATATCCGAAAACAGTTACATAAATAATCAAAATAAATAAATGCGCACGAATAAAAATTTAATCGGGAACGTCCTAAGGGTTTTGACCCTTTTGAGAAAGAAATTGAATTTTGTCCTTTTTTTGTAATTAATGAAATTAAAACTAATAACTAATTAATTAATTAATTAAGAAAATGATATTTTTGTGTTTTTATGTTTTTAATGAAATAAAATAAAAGGAATTAAAATTAAAAGTTAATAAAATCTAATTCTAAATTTATTTTAGTTATTAAAAAAAGATTAAAATTGCCTAATTAAACTAATTAATTAATTATAATTTATTTACAAAACAAGTTAACAAATAATAATAATATTAGTTTTTTTTTGATTTTTTATGAAAAATATTAATTATGTTAATAGTTAATAAAAAAAAGAATAGGAAATAAAATAAGGCAAATAAAAAAATAAAATGACAAAATAAAAAAGGAGCAAACCCAAGGGGGGTTTGGGCCAGAATTGGGAGCTTGTTTAGCATTGTTGTGGCCCATTTGCCTTCAACCACGTTGACTCTGGGAATTGAGTGGGGCGCTGGTTGACCAAGAATATGGTGTGCTCCCTCTCTTGGCCTTCAGATCTGTCCTTGGAGACACTTGGCGTGTGGATTTGTGAGGTCATATGGTGAACTTCTGGACAAATGCTGCATGGGAACGCATTAGGAAAAACAATATTGAATTTTGGGAGGACCTGGGAATCGAACCCAGGTCCCAATACCTTTTACACGCTTGCCTTAACCACTCCACCACTTTGTTTCAGTCATCAATAAAACAAGCAAGAATTAATATATGCAATAAAGTGATTAATGTGCTAAAAGATAAAAACAAATGGCGCGCTGTTTGAACGAGCCACTAGGACCTTGCCAACTCACCGTCTTCTACATTTTGCCTGTAAAAAAGAAAGCAATTAGCGGGGGTTTTTAACCCCCACAATATTGAATGGCCAAAAATAGCGAATAGGAATCCAGGGCATATAAATATGGCGCGAGGATAGTTTTGTGTTTGTCTCGTCTTTCTGAGTTCAACCATGGGTCTTGGAGGTTCTGATTTTACCTATATGATAAACCCCCAAATTAAAAGCTTCGAAACCCTAGCATTCTCCAATGGCAGCTTTCGTTTTAGGGTACCATAATCAAATTAAACTATATCAAAAGCTTCATAAAGATGTTAGCAATGCAAAGCAATAATCAAAATGTGTTAATGATGCGTAAAAAATGAATTTCGATTATGGAAAAAGATGATGAACCGTGTGACTGTATTGAGCGATTCCTTGAGTGTTAGAACTTGTTTATGATTGCAATAGGTTCCTGGCAATGCTGACAACGTGTTAGAAGCAAGAAAAGTGTTTGAATTGTGCTGGAATATGGATTTCAGTTTTCAACTTTTCTTTAAGTTTTTGGAATTTGGTTCTGCCGTTTTAGAGAGCTCTAGGTTGTGCTTCAGGTTGGAGAGGCTTGCATATGTATGTTTTAATCAGAATCAAGTCACATGATGAGCCTTTAACCATTGCAATGATGTTTTGGATTTCCTCTTAACCACCATTAAAGGCCTTTCAAAGCTTTGTCTAAAATTTGAATTTTCATGCCTAAATGATCTTTACACAAATTTGGTAGGTGTATTATGATGCATCAAAGTCATCCAAATCACAAGATATCATTTAATTATTTTTTTTTATTTTTATTTGAATTTTATGGATTTAAAATGAATTAAATCAATAAAATTAAATAAAAATAGAAAAAATTAATGTTTAATCTTGAAATTAATCATGGGACACGTGGGTGGCATGACAAGGCTGAATCAAGTGGAAAAAGTGAGCCCTTTTGTCAAAAATTGAAGTTTCAAGGATAGTTGACTTTTGTTATTTCACAAAAATTTCCCAACTTCTCCAATGCATATCTTGCTCAATTTTGATCATATGAACATGTTCTTGGACATTTTGGAAAGGTCTTGAAGTCCTCTAACCCATGCTTTTGGTCCCATGTCATTTTGATTTACCAATCTCAAGTTATGGTCTTTGACTTAAAGTTCCTTTTTGTTGACTTTTGAAAATGACCTATAATGTTGAAATTGATAACTTTTTGTGAGAGCATTTCTTGGACTTGGAATGTGAAGACGAGTTGTAGGAAATGTCATCCCCTTCAAAATGAGCATTGGATGGGATTTTTTCTGATGAACCATGAAAAAGTTATGCCTTGGTCAAGTTACAGTTGACTTTTCAGTTGTCCAAAAATAGAAACTTTTGCATCTTGATGATTTTTGAGCCATTCTTGTGAAATCATGATCAAGACTTGATCAAATGATGATTGTGGCTTCAAAATAAGATGTTGACCAAATTTTTTGACTTTTGACTGCCAAATGACCATTTTACCCCTATAGTTGATTGTGAAGCAATTAGGGTTTTTGACTGTGCAACTTGACCTTGTGAGTCTTGTAACTTGACATGTAGATGCTTGACAATGTGTATAGGCATATGTGACTTGATTGAGCCCTTGAAAACCTCAACTTCCTTGCAAGAACCAAAACCCTAATTTGACTGGCTTAGGAAGGTGTTTGAACTGGGCAACCCCTTGATCCATTTGAGCAAATTGAGATGATGCTTGTCAAAACTTTGAAGAATATGGGAGGGCAAATTTTGGGGTACAACAATCATCCCTCGAGATTTATATGATTTAGTGATAAATTTAAAGGAGAAACTAAAGGAGTTGAAAAATTGATGTGTGCTGGCTCTCCTAGTTTAGAATATGTGTTATTTGTGAAAGGATTAACTGTTAATCTTATCAGCATTAGTCAACTTTGTGACCAAGGGTTGTTGGTCAACTTGTAAAAGACAGAATGTCTAGTCAAAGATGATAAATATGTTGTTCTAATGAAGGGCATAAGGTATAATGACAAATGTTATTTGTGGGAGTCTCAAATCAGTGCTTATTCTTCCACGTGTTCAATAACCTGTAAGGAAGAAGTGAAGTTATGGCACTTGAAACTTGGACATATGAATGAGGTTATATCTTAAGGAGCCGTTAGAGGAATGCTTGATCTTAAGATTGAAGAAGGGAAAGTATGTAATGAGTGTGAAATTAGGAAACAATTCATGATGTCACACCTGATGTTGCAACATCAGACTACCTCCAAAGTGCTATAACTTCTTCACATGGACTTGATGAGACCAATGCAGATTGAAATCTTGGGTGGAAAGAGGTATGTTTATATGGTTGTTGATGACTTTTCTGGGTATACTTGAATGAACTTTCTTAGAGAAAAATTAGATACTTTTGAAGTCTTCAATATCTGTGTCAAAGCATTCAAGAGGAGAAAAATAGTGTGATTGTCAAAGTTAGAAGTGGCCATGACAAGGAGTTTGAGAATGAAAAATTCTCTGAATTATGTGATGTTGAAGGTATTAGTAATGAATTCTCCTATTCCATTATTCCTCAACAAGGTGGAGTTGTTGAGCAAAAGACTAGGGCTATATAGGAATCAACCAGAATTATGTTCCATGCTAAGCAACTACTGTTTGAGTTTTAGGCTGAAGCTATGAATATTTCTTGTTATATTCATAACATGGTTAGTTTGAGAGGGGGTGCTTCAACTACTCTCTATGAGCTATGAAAAGGAATGAAGCCTAAGGTAAAATACTTTCATATCTTTGGAAGCAAATGATGTATCTTGGCTGACAAAGATCATAAGGGTGAAGAGAGTCCAACAAGTGATGAAGGAATATTTCTGGAATACTCTACTAGTAGGAGGGCTTATAGATTTTTTAACTCCAGAACTGGAATGACAATTAAATCTATCAATGTGGTAATTATTATACCCCAATTTTTGCCCCTAAGACCCCCCCATCATTTATTATTATCACAATACATTATGATTACACATTTGGGTTGGTCACCTCTTCTACTTTGTCCTATCTTTAGGTTTGTCCCTGAGGGATCACACAGCATCTTGTAATGTGTATTTTGTATATGTGTGTTTATTTTTTACTGACCCCTTAACCAAATTCCAAAAAGATGTATGTATTTCTTTTTGTGCTTTGTACATTGTAGGTATTAAGCCAAGTGCATATCTCTCACCTTCTAAGCTAGGGGTTTGAAGATTAATTCTCAATCAACTAGCTATTCATTAGACTTTTAAAATCTTGAAATTCATGGCTATGATTATGGATTTAAATCTCTATAATTTGAGAACTCTCTCAAATTTATTTGGTCAAGTTTGTCTCAAAGTTAGTGGTGGGGTTCATCAAGGAAATTCATAAGTTCGTGTGTTTATTTCCATGCCTTCTCCAACAATTTTCATCAAGCAATTAGCCTTCTCATCAAGTTTGCTTCAAAATAAATTCATTTCAAGGTTTCATGAGCTTCATTGTGCCTTAATTTGTAAGAAAAGTTCAAAAGATTCAAAGTTGATTCAAGTTGTTTGACCTAATTTGGCAAGTTCTTGATTCTATGGTCACAAGTGCATAACTCTCTCAATTTTCAATATTTTGAAGTGGTTCTTTTTTCTATGTACTCTTCTCATCATATACAACAACTTCTATTCACAGGGAAAGATCCAATTATGCTTAGAGAATCATCAAAATTTGAAAAGATTACAAGTCATTTGAGAAAACTATTGAAATATTTGACTTGACTTCAAGAGATCATAACTTGGTCAATTTTAATCTCCTTAAGCCTATTCTTTTTTCACAATAATATTTAGTATGTCTACTACAACTTTGGTTCAAAGTGCAAGATCTAAAAATGTTTGGAAAGTTATGTAATTGATGAAAACATTATAGGTCATTTATGGATTCCTCAAGAAATTTTCATCAACTTCCAAGAACCATAACTCTCTCCTTTTTTATGATTTTTGAGTGATCTAAATTCCAAAATTTTGCTTGAAGTATACTCCATTTAATCTTAGATGACAGAGAGAAAATTTTGAGTGGAAGGCCATGTAAGTTTGCAAAAGATTATAGGTCATTATGAAGCTCCATACATAGAAATTTTTCTAAGTATCAAGAACAATTGGTTTTTCCTGACTTTAAAGAGACACAACTTTCAACTCAAATGTCCAAATGGAGTCTTTCTTGACACATTGTAAATTTTGTGATGATGCCTTTCAAATTGAAAAGAATAAGACCATAAAGCCTCCTAAGCAAATGGCCCCATGTATTTAAAGTTATCACCTTAAAACCAATTTTTTCACAAAGTCAGAATTGCAATTTAACTAGCGTGTCTTCTAATGACCAACTTGAGGCATGATTTCTATCGAAACATGTTTAACAAACTTGCCTGGATCCATTTAAGACTTGAAACATAAGTTTTGGTTAAGTTTTGAAGGATTGTAGATCACACTTTTCTCACCTTCAAGCTTCACACGATTTCACTCTTCATTAATCCTCCTATAAATAGAGCAACACATTCCATTAATTTCTTCAAGCTTATACAACCAGAATCACCTTGCCAAAGTCATACTCGAAGCTTGAAATTTAAAAATCTATTTCACCATTTCAAGCCTTCTTTCTCAAAACTCTCTACTGATTCTTCATCCTTGATCATAACACAAGTTATTCACATCAAAATCTAAGAAATTTGAGCATAAAATCAATCCACAGAAGTCCATTTTCAGAGGCTTACAAAGTGAACTTCATTCAGGTAGATTTCTCAACCAAATTGTTTCAAATAAATTTTTAGGATATATTCCTTTCATCTCTGAAGCTCACTCTTCTTCTGGTTTTCATTTTCATAATGATTTGAGCTCTTATTTTCATATTTCATTTTCCATTTTTCTCCCTGGTTTTTTTCAAATCGTTTGAGTTGTGCTTTACATAAGAAACTCACCTCCTTAAATCTACATTCACACCTCAACTTCCTTAGTACACAGTTTCTTCTCCTTCAATGCTTACAACACAATTCATAATTGTTACGCATGTTCTTATTCCGACTTGGGATAAGTCAGAATGTCCACACTAAGCACCGCTAACAACTGATCCATAATTTCACAATGCCCACATGGAGTTCTAAAAGTTGTTCTCCAAATATTCTCATATACTAGAAGTTATCCTACTTGCTTAACAAATATCTCTGAAACATCCAGAAGGTACACACTACTAATATGTCACTAGCCATCACATTACTCTCTATTCCCTAAAAAGTAACCACCAATAATACTTGATCCTCTTATCTCATAGATGCCTAAATCGTCCAACAGACTAGAACCTTGAATTTGCAACATCCCTCAAACGGAAGAGTTTGCATCGACTCAACAGTATAATTCCAAAGAAATCAGTTCCACTCCAAATCATTCAGCCTCAAAGACCACCTCACTTCAATCCAACATCTCTCTAACGACAAGTCACGCTCATCCCCGGGAAACATCAGGACCCACACACAACTGGCACATCATTTGCCATAACATCACCCTCTACCGCTAGATATATGAACAACACAAGTACCTGATCACTCTCTCCCAAGGACACTACAACCTGACTGTTATGCACGAATCTCCAATCCACAATCTCTTCGAAATCAGAAGACCACGCAGTCCTACCAACACCTGCATTTTTGCAATTTGTGGCACACCGAACCAACTGTTCACCTCTTGCAACCAAAACGTCTCCGAGAAGCAATAACTTCTCCCCCACTTGTTTCAATCCCTCTCCTGCAAACAAGTGATTAGAAAAACAAGAATGCATTGGCATTGTTTCAAAGACACGCCGCGCTAAGGAACATCACATCGACAATATTCAACTGTCACACTCAATTGACTCAACAACCTGGCTGGATGGACCGACCTACTCTTATATCAATTGTAACACTCCACTTTCCCATAATAGCAATTACATTAACATATATCATAGTACATAAGAAATATGTCACATACTTCAAATATTCATAAGTGTAAAGTCACTTTATTACTTCTTTTTTTCAAACATAATCAATTTGGCAGTGGAATAATAAAATTAGTTTAATTCCATGTCATCATAGCTTCAACAACAAATAAAACTCCACAAATGTGTGGTCCAACATAAGTAAAATGGAAGATACGTAACAAATGAAATAATGCAAAACATAGCAAATTCCCATAATCCCGTGTTATGTATCAGAGCGACTCCTAAGACTCGATCATGCAACTCATACTCCAAGCACTACTCAGGTACCTGATTATTTGTACTCCTGGAGGAGCACATACACAACAATAGAAAAGGGGTGAGAATTACATTCCATAATTATATGGTGAAATATCACATTCTAAGGAGTAGTACTTCACACAAACCACATAGTTCACAAAATGGACATTTCACACAATACTTTGTAACACATTCTTCGCTCGTGTAAAACAACATCAATCAAGATAGTGCAATGCAATGAACCAACCACAACGAAATGCATGTGGTACCATTAGGGCATAAGCTCCTACCACATATGCTAATTTGGGAAATAACAGGGCATAAGCCCTCATCACAATGCCATATAAGGTTAAGGCATAAGCCCTTAACATTTTTCCAATACATGCAAGAGCATAGGCCCTCAACAATGGAATGCATGTGACCCCAACGTGCAACAACATGAATCATACAACCAAAAGGCATAAGCCTTCAACATTACCCAATAAAGGCCACCAACAAAGTATAAGCCCTCACCACACATGCAACCATGCAACATCATCGTATCACACTTCATCAAATATTACAACAACATTTCAACAACATAATGTCATAGTATCACAATCCACTATGCATATTACCAATCCATCATGAACATTCCATAATAACAACATTACAAAACATAATATCATAGTATTACAACATAGTATCATAGCATCACATAAACTAAGCACATTAGCAATTCATCATCAATATTCAATAGCAATAACAACATAATATCACTCTACTCAGAACAACACTATTCATCACACATCATAATCAATTCACCCAGAGTCCCATATTTTACTATAAATCTCCATTCCTATTAACTTCCCTACATCTGCCTACTCCATACTAGTCATTGCAGACCCAAATATTTACACTGCATGCAAAAATTGGAAAGAAATCACAAAAACTGGATTTTTTGCACATCAACCTGCTCATATGCATACCATACACGTACAACTTCTTCTCTGCACATATCATACGCGTACCAAACACGTAAGGCCAAAACAACCACACTCCATACATGTATCATACCCGTACCACCAGAGACGCTTTTCCTCTCAACTCATTCAGATAACTCCCACACACGTATGGCCCCATGTATATGCGTATGTCACTACCCCATATGCGTACCATACACGTACTAGCAGATGAACACACTGGTTCTAAGGAAAAGGCACGTATCATACGTGTACAACCCCTAGAACATCCCCTTATACGCGTATCATACGCGTATGGCCAGCCAACGTGTTCCAGAAAACTGTTATCGCATCAGAACGACTTCTGTTCATTTTCACACTTCCAGCCTTCCAAATTAGACCTAAAATAGTGTTTCTAAACCTAACAACATAAGGTCTTCATCTAATTTGATCATACCTACGAATCTACAAAAATTTCTACCTATAATTCCTCAATTTCGTCACATTCTTAGATCTATAATTTTCCAGATTTAGGATTTTATGGGACAACATCACAACAGCAAAATCAACAACATCAATTCATCAAGGCGTCATTGGATTCACGAATTTCACATAGAAATAACAAAAATTGATCAAAGGATAATCATACATCAATTATACACAAAACCTAAGAGGAAAATGACCCCTCACTACCCTCTCATGTTAATATCATCATTTGTAGAACCCATTCTCCCCCCTTACCTTGGTTTGGAGCTTTGATCCTTCAATAATTGTGAAATATCCTTGTCTCCCTTTGCCCTAGCTTTTCTTCTTTTCTCTTCTCTTCTCTTCACGTGAAAGCAGTTTTTCTCCCAAATACATCTACCACTCTCTATAACTATTCCTTATTATTATTTCCCAATAATAATAATAATAATAGTAATAGTAATAATAATAGTAATAATAATAATATTGTTGTACCCCAAAATTTTCCCTCCCACTCTTAAGACAAAATGGTTCAATATACCTCCTCATGCTCATGAAGGTCTCAAGCACTCAAGACTTATCAAGGATTGATCACATGAACTCCCCTTCTAAGCAACCAACCTACAATTAGGGTTTTGCTTTTATCAAAAGAAATTGAGTTGTTAATTCCTCAAGTGGACTTCATGGTATCTCATATGTCTCAAAGTATCCTGATGCCAAGTTTCAAGTCTTGCAGTACAAGTTTGCTCATTCAATTGATCAGATGATTGAAAATCAATTGTATTTGATAAAAAGTCAACTTTGACCAATTGATAGTCAAATCTCAAGATTTTGGTCAACATCAACATTTTGAAGTCACATTCATCATTTGATCAAGGGTTGATCATGATTCATCAAGAAAACTCAAGATTCATCAAAAGTCAAAAGTTACTAAATTAGGGTTTCCTTAAGGAGAAGTCAACTGAACTTTGACCGAGCACAAATTTCACATACTTCATCAGGAATTCCTCAACCAACGACTACATTGAATCAAATTCAATTATCTAAAACTTTGTCTATTTAAGCTCAAGTCCAAAAATGCTTCATTTGAGAGATATGAGCCAAAATATTACAGGTCATTTTAAAAGTCAACAAAAAGACATCTTTTTCCAAAGCAATTTACATCAAGTTAAATACTTCAAATAAAAAAATGTCCAACATGAAATTTGTAGGAGACATCTTGAGGTTTCCAAAAAGTCTAAGATCATTTTCATATGACAAAAATCGAGTGAGTTATGATTTGTGAAATTTGAGAAATTTTGAGAAAATGCATGAAGTCCACTTTGAGCAAAGTTGAATTTTTGGGCTAATGGGCCTAAGTTTTTCGGTTGAAACGTGTTCATGACCTCATATTAGACCTCTAAATCCATTCATATATTTTTGTGATTTTGATTTTGATTTTATTCAATTAAATTCAAAATAAATCAAATAAAATATGAAATTAATGGATTAAGGCGCAAGGCTTTTGTTTTGATCAAATTGGAGGCCCAAAAAGCTCATGACATCTTGCCAAAACCGTGTGAGGCTGATTGGCACAAGATTGAGCTTAAAAAAGAAACTTTTCATGCAAATTTCAAATCAAATATTACACCATGATCACACAAGATTTTGTCCACTTTTGTTAACCTAATTCTTCCACTATAAATACACAACAAGATCAGATGGCTAAGGACACAAGGTTGTCTCAAGAACAAACCCTAAAGATCTCAAATTTTTCAAGAACTAGGGAAAATTCAAACCCTTATCTCCATTCGTTCTTAATCGATTTCAAGCATCACACTAGCCTCCCGAAGGTCCCATGAGTTCACACCAACCATCATTCAAGCTCAAGAAATCACAGAACATGCCAACCAAGTTGCTCTGATTTGATAACTTTTTTTTCGATTTCAAACTTTTAATTCATGCAATTTAAATGAATTTGATGCATACTGTGATACGGTGGGAGAACTGACTTGGGATTTGCGTTTGTGTTCGCAAATGTTTCGGTTTAGCAAGAGTCGCCACCGACTTTTTATTTTATCCTAAGGAAAGGTAAAAAAGCACAGGAAAGACCTTTGAGATGTTTTCGTGGGTTCAGGGGGTAGATTATGAAAAGGGAAGGTGCTAGCACCCTTTTCATCCATGGTTATCCATGGGCTCTTAGTTACTTGTTTTAGATCACTTGCCTTTGCTTTTCAATTGTTTGAAATGGTGCTTTGTGTGTGTGGTTTTGAAAATGTTTTGAAAAAAGATGCCTTGTCTAGGCAACCTTTGTAATGATTCTTGTTTGAATGTATACAAAGGTGTATGTCTTTTTGAAAGGTTTTCAATGTTTTGAAAGTTGTTTTGAAATCGTGTTGTGGAGTGTGTTTTGAAAAATAGCAAGGATGTTTTGCAAGATTTTTGATCAAGTAACTAAGAGTTGTCTACCCTGTTTTACTCAAAGATCTTTCTTATGTTTTTAACCCTTTTAACAGTGTTGTTTCACCATTGTATTTGGTGAACAACCTTGTGTTAGGATGTTAACGAGACAGGCGCGGGTCACCGTATGACCATGATAGCAATGTTGTGAAATGACTTAGCACTTTTCTGTAGGGACTAAGATCATTTTGAAAGGCAACTTTGATAGCGTCATCAAGGGACTATGATCTTTTTTCAATTCGTTTGTGCTAAGACATCCCACATGCATAACATGGCCATTTTTATAAGGCAACAAGTGGAATTACCCTAAGGGTGCATGTGTGCAAGTGTGTTTGATTGCATGCATTTTGTCTTTGATTTTTGTGTTGTCTACTTGTTGATTTTATCTTGCCATACACATCTAATTACTAGTATTTGTACAAAGCAATAAAAATGTAGCAAATAAATATCCTACACTATTACAACCATATTGAAGTGCAGAATAATATAAAGAAAAAAAATAAGATAAAAAGAAGAAAAAATGAGCTCCTTCGATTTGGGCAGGAGCAACCTTCGATTTGCATTCTGTTGGCCTCCTTCGATTGGGGCTGGTAACAGCAAAGTCACGTCTTTCGATTAGGCTTTGGCGCCAGTCAGGTCATGTACTTTGATTGGAGGCTAGCACCAGCATGGGAGTGCCTTTCGTTTGAGCCTGGACTTAGTGCAAGTGTGCCTCTGGCTGGGCCTTTTCTGCCTTGTTGCCTTCTTCGATTGGGCCAGTGAAATCAATGTGAGCGTGCCTCTGGCTGGGCCTGGAAGTCAGTGTGGAAACCAAAGGCTTCGTTTCATACTCTTGCCTCCTGTTTCTTTCGTTTGAACTTTTTGAACAGCAACATGGCATAAGGCCATGCTAGTATTGCCTTACAATCAGTTAATACTTAATGCATATTTAAGTAAACAAGCAGCAAAACGAAAGGGGTTAGCTCTGAAAACATATTAAGTAGGTGGAAACGAAAAGAATCAAAGTGTTATGTACATGTTTTGAAATGAAAGGGGAGATTATTTACATACTATGCCATGAAACGAAAGGTTCAGGGGTAAGAGTGACTTACCTTGCTTCAGGCCTTGAATGGATGTGGGATTCGAACTTGAACTGCTACCTGGACATTTCTGGAATTCGAAGAGTAGTCACAGGGGGTTTGCTTTTGGTTCGAAGAGTTGACACAGAAGGTTGTCTTTGAGTTTGAACAAACCTCTATGTGTGGGGTGTTCTTCAGAATCAAAGAGGTGAATGTTTGGGATTCTATTTTTTTTTTTATTTCTCAAGTGTTGATGAACTTGAGAGTTTTTGTTGTGTTTGAGAAAATTTGGGGGATTCCTTCCTTTGGTCCAAAGATCCTCTCCAGCTTTGTAAATGTTCCTCTATTTATAGAGAAAGAATGGGCATGTTGTCCAAAGCCAGCCTTGCAAATAAGTGATAAAATAATGTAACGTGAAAGTACATGTGGGGGCCTCTTGGCAGTTGGGGTGCAGAAAATAATAAAATAAGGCCCAGCTAGAAAGTAAATGTCCACTTGTGCCACAAAAGCAAGATGAATGGTTCAGATGGGGTTGCTTCCTTCTGAAGGAAAATAGGCACAAGGCTCAAGACAGACTTTCCTAAAAGGTAGTACTATGCTATTAAGTGCAAGTGGTCTTAGACAACAAATGGGTACAAGCCTAAAAAGGGAAGACACGTGGCCTAGCCTATGGGTCTAAATGTTCAACTTGTTCTTTTGATTCGAATCCTCCATCTTTCTACACATTTTGACCAGACTAGGACAACATGACATTCGTTTTCACCAGCTGTGTGTCCTTCGAATGGACCAACTGTGTGTTCTTCGAATGGCCCTTTGAATGCTTCTCTTTGATAGCTTCAAAGTCCCAAATCGAATTACTCCAGCTTCAATTGCATATCCCCTTCGATTGAGCCTCCCTCTGCTTCGATTGCTTGATTCGAAAAGGATCACCCTGGTCGAATCAGCTCTTGTAGGGTTGGGAGCAAACAAGGCAAGAATCTGGCCTTTAATTCAAATAATTGAGTCCACAATCAGCATTTAATTATTTCTATACTTGCAAGGGACACATGCCATTGTGAACTTTGGGTGAACCTGGACAGGTTAGGATATGTGTTTTTGCTTAGCCATGCCATCCTACTTCGAATCTGCCTTCTTTGCCAGCTTCAAAGTCCAATTTGAATCTATTTAGAACATTCCCTATTAGACAAACTTCGACCAGCCCTTGGCCTTGTGATGAGTCTAAGTTCTGATTCGAAGTGTCCAGAACTTCCTTCATCAGAGCATCTTAGATTAAGAGAAACTCTGCACTGAAATGCCATTCGAAGGTCATTTCGTTCTGATGTTCTGATTGAGGTAAAGTATGAAGGACCCTCTGAAGTACTAGTCAAAGCATTGTGAAATTGACTTGATCGAAGGGGTCCAGCGCTCAATCGAAGACTTGCACACCAAAGCTTGATCGAAGGGTTCCAAACACCTAATCGAAGCTTACTAATCAAAGCCTGATCGAAGAGTGCCAAATGCCCAATCGAAGACTGGTGAGTCAAGCCTGTATCGAAGTATTTTGGATACCCAATCGAAGACTTTTCCCAGATGCCAATCGAAAGACACTTTGTTCATCTTCAAAAAACTTTATTTTCGTTAGGCAAATGTTTGTGACCAACCACGTAAGGGAAGACTTTTGAAAACATGAGAGGGAAAATTTTGGGGTACAACACATACATTCATGTTCATATTGATGTGTGGAACTGTTTTGGCGTACTGCTTGTGAGGTTTGATACAGGAATAAAGATCTGCAATTATTAGGGTGGTTTGAAATATTGTCTTTAAAACTCACTCTACAAGCATTTTCAAGTCAAACCAATGCTACCATTGGATTTACAAGGGTCAAATTAGAGGGATAAGGTCCCTGTTATGATCCAACTCACGCGTTTTTGCAGGTTTTCAAAATCTCCTCACCGGAGAAGATGAAGTTGACCACCCTCCACAGTGGTTTGACTCTCCTGACTCTGGCGACCTAGGCGTGGCGTTCTCCCATTGGTTCATTCAAAACCCCATACTCCACTAACATACACGTATTTAATTTAATTTGATTTCTGATTTTCTGAATTAAGCTTTATTATATATTGAATGATAGTGGTAATATGAACGTGTAACACCATTGGCGTGATGGTAAGAAGCGTGACTGGTATTGCAAAGGGCGTGGGTTTGATCCCAGCTTTTGTCAAATAATTTTGTTTTCCAGGATAGCGCGCAGGTTTATAATAGATTGATTGGTTCCTATTCCATAACACAAACAACACCATGACCTAGTGGAAAGCAGCGCATTCTTTTGAGACTGAGGGCGTATGTTCAACTCTCACCCCATGCATTTTTGTTCTTTTATTTTACTAACCCTATTTTTATTCCATTTTCTTAATTAATCCATTTTCTAATTAACCATTAATAAGCCTTAAACCTTTTTCAAAATCATAAAAAATTAGGATTAGGTTTTTTTAGTTAGTAATTAATTTTTTTTACGTATATTTATTGATTAATTAATTAGCCTTTTCTTAATATTAAAATTAATTAGAATTAGGTTTTTATTAAGTATTAAATCTCAAATTATTTTCTACAAAAAAAACAATAAAACATTTTTTCTATCATTCTTTGCCTTATTTCTTTTGCTATTTAATTTCCTAGAATAAGTGTATATGTTTGAACAACTGATGTAATAGCGTAGATTTATCTTTTCTCACATTTTTTCTAATTATGTAACTACTCACAGGATGTAATAGCTTAAGTTTTACTTTCTGTACATTATATTTTCTTATGTTAGTAATTAGGGTTTTCATAGAAAGACTAACAATTGGACATAGAAAACCTAATTTTAAAGATAAATATAACTGAAACTAATACACTTTGCACACTTCATCTCTAGGGTAACCTCTCTTGTTGTCTTACGAATATTAGTCATGTCTGTCGATAGTGGGGATACTTTAGCAAAAGACCCTCGATTTAACAATATCATCATGGTCCCTTTTGAATAAAGATCATAGTCCCTCGACGACCCTTCGAGTTGCCTATAAAATGATCTAGTCCCTCGATGACCCTACGAGTAAAATGATGATATTCCCTTCGATATAATTGCTAAAGTATCCTTACGTGTTGCCTTCGATGACCATACAATGACCCTACACCTGTCCCTTAACATCTAATAGATAGGATTACCTACCAACTAATGGTATGGATAATACTATCTCCAAAGGAGAAGGAAAATAATAAGAAAGACCATACTTAGTGGGTAAGAACTCTTGAATGCTTGATCACAAACAAAACATTTTCCACATCACTTTCAAAAACAAATATTTTCTAAAAACACTTTGTATACATTCTTGAGGACTGATACAAGAATTATTACAAAGTTTGCCTTACATTGGCATTTCAAAATATTTTCAAACAAATCACACACACACAAAGCAAGCTTTAAAAGTGAGCTAAGCAATCAAGAGTCCGTAGATAATTACAGATGAAAAAGGGTGCTAACACCTTCCCTTTTCATAACTTACCCCCCAAACTCAAAATCTATCAAAGGTCTTTCCTGTCCTTTTCACCTTTGTTGAATTTTGGATAAAAGAAAAGTCGGCGGTGACTCTTGCTAATGGCAACATTTACGATAAAACCAAAAAAGTCAGTTCTCCCACCGTATTACAGAATTGGAGACTCTGCTGGGGAGAAATTTAAAAGAGGGGTTACCTTAAGAGTATATCACTTTACTTCCTTTTATTGTATGCTTTGTCTTATTTACTTTAAGGGTTCATGCTTGGGTATTATTTCTTGTGTGAAAGATCCTACACTCATATCTAGTGATTCCTTAGGTAAGTAGCAATAGATTATAAAGATTGTACGTCGTATACTGATATGGTTAACATGATAGCTACAGTTAGTGTGACACTTTGGTTTATACTGATGTTCCTTGAGTCAGTCAAGGATAACATTAGGCTTTCATGTGGTGTTGTTAACAATAACTTACTTTTAAACCCTTAATTGACCCATCTTGGCCATTAGAAAGTAGTGAGATAGTCGACTTTGGTGCAATCTGAAGTTGGTTGATACTCGAGGCTACGCTCATTGAGATTCGACTTTCGGGATGTTTTGGTGGCAAGCCGGTTGTCGTGCTAAAATAAAGCCTGCAAGAAAGATCCTTGATATGAGATATTTAGAACCCGGTTACTATTTTAGGACAAGTTGAGCCAACTTAACTTCAGTGGGGAAAGGTATTTACCTATGGACTTCATGCAAGCCTTTAAACCTAAGGCTCTTGTATGACTTGTTTGTGTTTGCATTTAACATGAACATAACATCATAACATCATATCATCATAACATAACATTTTCACTTACCATTTCAAGGACCTAGGGATTTATCTTTGTTCCTTGTTGCAGGTTATGGCCTCCGCTCGCATAAATACTATCCAAATCAAATTTGTAAGGGTACCTTCCAAGCTTAAAGAGTTAGTCTTAAAGGTTCCCGAAAACTCCCAATTTACCAAGAGGCATGGTTATCTACTCAGTTTGGTTACCTCATGTTTTGAAAAAGACATGATGAGTGTTTTGTCCAGTTCTTTGATCCTAAGAATCACTATTTTATCTTCCTAAATTATCAGTTGGTACCCACAATGGAAGAGTTTTCTAAGCTACTTGGAGTACCTATTCTTGATCAGACACCCTTCACCAGTTTAGAGAAAGTTCTGAAACCTGAAGTTATTGCAGCAGCCTTACATCTGAAGTAGTAAGACATTGTGTCTAATTAGGAAACAAGAAGTGGAGTTAAAGGTCTTCTAGCCATGTTTCTGATAGAGAAGGCTCAGTTGTTTCTAGATGCTATGAGTTTTCATGCTTTTGAAGAGATATTGGCTCTGTTGATCTATGGTTTGGTACTATTCCCTAATCTATACCAACTCATAGATGTGAACGCCATCAAAATATTTCTTACCCATAATCATGTGCCTAGTTTTCTTGGAGATATTTTGCACCCTCTTCACACTCGTACTATGAGAGAGTGAGGGACTCTCATGTGTTGCATACCTTTACTATCCAAGTGGTTTATTTTGCACCTTCCATGATCAGTGATGAAGAACGAACAAGGTTTAATAGGGTCTCGAAGGATGATGTCACTCTCTCATTCAGATATCTATTGGTGTTCCCAATCTCGGGAGGGCATCACTATTATTGATCGATGTGAGGAGTTCCCTAATGTGACACTCCTTGGCATAAAGGGAGGTATTACTTACAACCCTTCTCTATCTCTACGTCAGTTTGGTTATGCTCGAAGAGACGGTCCTCATGATATGCTTATCCAGGGTATTGTATTCGATTACGAGAATGATCCTCAACGGTCAAAAGTTTATACGTGCTTGGGGCATGTTGAATAAGATTGATAGTAAGACTTTGGGATAGAAAAACTCCATCCCATTGGAGCCCTACCTCAGATGGGTGCGATCTCGTACTCAAAATCTTATAATGCCATATCCCGCTGTCCTACCAGTAATTGTGGAGCCTTTTGTTGAAGGAGATATTCCTCATACCATTTTTCATCCGGATATGCCTACTGAGCTTGAAGAGCTACAAAAGTCTTGGATTTAATTGAAAGAAGAAAGAGACACCTTTGAGACTCAGTTCTATGCTAGTGAGAAGAAAGTGCTGGAGCTGAAAAAATGACTTCACGGAGAGCAGAGTCTTAATGCATATGTCAACACAAAGAGGAAGCGTCCATGGGAGACTTGAGTCTTAGGTCTTAGGAGTTCATAATTTGTTTCCTTGTAACCCTTTTTGTTTTCATTGTAAGCCTAAGAGGAAATTATAATTTGAACTTTTTAATAAGAGTCTTTGTTTCTGTTCCCTTTTGATTACCAAATTTAAATCCCACGGGGTCCTCGAAAACATTGCATATGCATATACATGCCATACATATCATTGCATAACAGGTTCCTAAGACAAGCTTCTCATCTTCTTGCTGTTTATTTCAGCAAAAATGGCTCTCAAACAGACAGTCAAAGAACTCCAGGCTCAAAATGCTCAGTTGTAAGAGATGTTCCTAAGCTTAGCCAAGGGGCAAGAAGAACTGAAGGCGCTCATCGCCAACGAGAAGAAGAAGAAGATAAAGAAACCAATCGACATCCTTAACATGGGGAGAAAGTTCAGAGGTCCAGTCAAGCGATCTCAAGATCTTGATATCCCATTGGACGAAGACGACGAACGGGATGAAGATGGTAAGAGTGGTAAAACTGAAAAAAGCAATCATGGTTCTGACAAATGTTCTGATGAAGAGGAAAAAGATTATTTGGATGAACATTATCCCCCTGCTGGCGAGAAGTATAAGCTGTTAGAAGAGGATCTGAAAGCTATGAAGATCTAGAAGGTGCATGGATTAAACTTTGAAGAATTAGGTTTAGTCTCAGGAGTCGTCATTCCTCATAAGTTCAAAACTCCTACCTTTTCTAAGTATGATGGCGTTTTTTTCCCGAAGCTGCATTTGAGATCATATGTTTGGAAAATTCAACCACACACTACTGACAAGAGATTATGATTGCATTTCTTTCAAGAGAGTCTATCTGGAACACAATTGGAATGGTATTATTAACTCGAAAGTACCAATATCCATACCTGGGAAGATTTAGCTACAACTTTCTATAGACAGTATCAATATAATTCTAATTTGGCACCAACCCGCATGCAACTAAAGAGTATTTCCATGGGTTCTAAGGAAGGATTTAAAGAGTATGCACAGAAATGGAAAGATCTTGCAGGCAGAGTTCAATCTCCTTTGGCTGATATGGAATTGGTTGACATGCTCATGTGTATACTAACATGTCCTTTCTATAGTCACATACTTAGAAGTTCTTCAGCCATTTTCACTGAACTGATATTGACAAGAGAACATGTTGAGAATGGAATCAGAAGTGGTAAAATTCAGGTGGCTACATCTTCGAGTATTGCGAAGAAGTCATACAACGGTAAGAAAGAATCCAATGTTGTGTACAACCAGAAGGGTCGTAATAAGAGTGACCGTAACCAATATGTGGGGTAAGTTCTGATCTCTAATCTTGCACTAATGTAACAACAATAGAATAATCAACATAGGCAAATCACACCTAGGAGACAGTTCACCAAAATCAACATACCGTTGTCTCAAGCATTCTAACACATATTGAAGGCAGAGCTGATTACATTGAAGGATCCTCCTCAGAATCCCAATACTTCTTATCCCAGTTGCAATCCCAATGCAAGGTGTGCATATCACTCCAACAGTCCTGGATATGACACTAATAGTTATTAGGCTCTGAAAAATAAGATTCAAGATATGATTGACTCTAAGGAGATTTAATTTAATCCTCCTGAGACTCCTAATGTGATCCCAATCCAATTGTTGTGTACTATTGAAAGAAGGTATTTAGCATTTTATGGATGACCATGTAATTCTATTTGAGAAGACTTCTTCTGTGGAGATCTTATGGAAAAGTATGTCTCAAGGCCTGAAGATTAAAGTCATGTCTGCAATTACAATTTCCGGCACTTATGTAAGGATCACTTTTAAGGGTTATGTAAAGATTACTGTCGAGCCTAGGGTTGCTCCTTTGATTATTACCGCACCTAGGCCAATTCCATATTCCTCTGACAAGGCTATTCATTGGAATTATGGAGCTGATGTCTACTACCATGGCGTCAAACAAGAACCATTGGCTATCAAAGATGAAAATACCAAAGTTAATAATCCCAATGTTGGCAACATTGTAGGGACTAGTAAGTTTACAAGAAGTGGAATGGTTTTCTCTCTAGAAATCTCTCTAAAGGTTGTTGCTACACCAGTTCGTATCCTTGCTACTGAGTCAACTACTGAGACTCGAGGTAAAGAACAAATGACTGAGCCTGCCCAGATTGAGGCACCAAAAGAGGTTACTGTTGAAGATATCTCCAAGCAAGAGATGGAGGAGGTACTAAAAGTTATTCGAAAGAGTGACTATAATATTGTTGAACAGTTGGGGCAGACCCCCTCCAAAATAACTATGCTATCTCTGTTGTTGTGCTCTGAAGCCCATGCTCAGGTGTAATACAGTGGGAGAGCTGAGTTTTTTGGTTTTATCCAAATATGCATATAGCAAGAGTCACCGTCAAATTTTATTTTATCCAATAAGGAAATGGTGAAAATAACATGAAAGACCTTCGAGATTTTTGAGTTCGGGGGCTAGATTACGAAAAGGGAAGGTGTTAGAACCCTTTTCATCTGTAGTTATCTACGGGATCTTAATCTCTAGCTCACTTTATTTTTTAAAATGTTTTGTGTTGTGTGTTTGAAAAATATTTTTGAAATTCCAATTGTAAGGCAAGACTTTGTAATGATTCTCGTATCTGTCCTCGAGAACGCGTAAAAAGGGTTTTTGAAAATATTTTTGAAGAGTGTTTGTGAAAAAAAATGTTTTTTGTTTTGAAATGTCTGTGAGTAAGCGATTAACAACGGTCTACCTACTCAAGGTCTTTATTGTACTTTTCCTCCTCCTTTAGATAGTGTTATCCTACCATTAGGTAGTAGGAAGCCCTATCGTTGGATGTGAAGGGATAGGCATGGGTCATCGTACAATCATTGAAGGAAACTTGTAGAGATGCTTTAGAATTTTTAGTTAAAGGACTAGATCATTTACCAAAGGCAACATCAAAAGGGTCATCGAGGGACTATGATCTTTATATCGAGGGACTATGCTAAAGAGGCCCCACGTTCGAGGGACATGAATATTTTTCCGAAGGCAACAAGGGAGGTTACCCTAGAGGTGTAAGTATGAAAGTGATTTGTGATTCAGTTATTCTGATCTTTGATTAGGGTTAGCTATCGTTTGTTTTTATCTTGCCATACATGACCTAATTACTAACAATAATAGCAAGAATAATAAAGCAAAAAAGGTGCGGAAAATAAATGCTGAAAGATAAACCCTAAGCTATTACACGGATTTGGGAGAGTTACAAAAGTAATAAATTGCGGAAAGTAAAACCCTAATTACTATTACAAACCGGGAAACAATTACATAATTAGAAAAAGTGTGAGAATAATAAACCACGCAAAATGTAAAATAGGAAAAAAGAAAGCAAACATGTTTTTGGTGATTTTTTTGATAAAAAAAGTTTTAATGATCAACCTAAAAAACCTAATTAATTTTAATTAAAAAAAATTATTAACTAAATTAAAAGCCTAAATCCTAATTTTGATTAGGGTTTGTAAAAATGTTTTGAAAAAAATTAGGTTTTTTAAAAGGTTTTGTTAGTGAATTTATGGACAAAATCCTAAACATCCCACTCGTAACGTCAACCTTGTTCATCGCTCAGAATCCTCAATGTGCTCCTGGTTCATCTTCGTCAATTACAGAGAGATATGAAGAACCGTCAAGAAATCTTTTGACCCCCATTGATTCTCTAGAGGTTCTATGCGAACTCATCATTGACTTTGAAAGCATGAAGGAAAACGATTTTGATCTTACAACAAATATGGAATTTCAAGGATGGAACATATACTTTGATCGTCTTCTGGGTCTAGTTTTCCCAAAATTGGTCAAGGAGTTCTGGATTCACGCATCCTCTTGAAATCATCAAGTAACTTCATATGTAATGGGGAAGAAGATTGCTATCACTGAAGAACTGATTGCAAAGCTGATTGGTCATAACAACGGAGGAATCCGTTGTAGTGATATGGCTGAGAAATGTTCTAACCTAACAACTATCTCGAGAGAAATTTTTGTAAGTTTAAGATTGCGCCTAAGAGGGGGGGTGAATTAGGTGATGGTCGATTTTTGACTTATTTTATACTTTCTGGTTTTGATTTAGTGCTTTGAAAACTGTAAAGTGCAGAAAGTAAAGAGACACGGAGAATTATCCTGGTTCCTTCCACAACCCGGAAGTACGTCCAGTCCCCTTGCAAACACGCAAGAGATTTTACTATATTGTTAGAACTTTTACAAGACTCTTCCTAGTCTTATCCACTAAAGAACCTAACAAATAACCAAGAACACCCTCTTGGATTTCCAATAAGTCTAATGAGAACAATCCTCTCAAAAGATACCTCTTGTTTCCAACAATGGACAACAAGGAACAAAAGTAATCTAATACTTAATTCCAACAATCCTGGAAATAAGTTACACTTTGTATGTTTTTATGAAGTATGATTTCTTGAAAGATGTTGATCACTTAGAGTGACTTCTTTGAAGTTTCTTCTTTCTTCTCTTGTAAGCAATTCAAACTGTAACACAATGGTTAGATAATGCTCAAAGATTTCTGTTCTTTATATGTGTGAAAGTGCAGAAAATCTTTGTTCTTAAAAGTTAAGAAATATGAAGTTTGAATATTTTACAAAGTTCAGATTTTATTGCAAGAGAAGAGTTATTTTTGATTTGAGAATATTTTGCAATATATAGTAATCAAGATACCTTTCCAAAAGGACACTTTTCTGTTTGTAAAACTTGACAAGATGCAATGTTTGATCATGCAACTATTGGAGAAAAGGTATGAAGGATATCTTGAAACCATTTCAGATTTTTCAAAATTTTCAATGTGCAAATCGATTAACATAACATGCAAATCGATTGCACGTGTTTGTAACGTTCAGAATTTCAAAAAGTTTGAAGTGTAAATCGATTAGCATGTTGTGTCAATCGATTTACATGTGTTAAAAAATCAGTTTGTTCTGTGATCAATCGATTTACACAACATGTCAATCGATTGCTGGCAGGAGCAAACAGTTTTTGAAAAAGCATGTGTAAATCGATTTACACAAGATGTTAATCGATTTACAGCAGAGAAAAACTTAAAAATTGTTTTGAAATATAATTGAAGTGATGTGGCAAGTGTGTATATCATTTTTGAGCATTTCTAATCAATGTAGTTTAATTGAGAATTGATATACTTGATTGCTTGCCAAGTTCCTTGAAGCTTTGAGTGAATGATGCTTTAAGATGATTTCCACTACTTTTCCTTCTTTCCATAATGCTTGTTTGTCTTTCATCAAACTAGCTTGTTTGTCTTTCATCAAAACTAAAGTTGAGTTGAGGCTTGAGATTACATTCTCCCCCTTTTTGATGATGACAAACCATTTTCCTTTATGTGTTGATCAGAATTTGAGCAAAAGGTGTTTTCTCCCCCTGAGAAGATTTCTCCCCCTATGGAGAAAAAGCTTTGAAAGTTTGCTCTGTAAAGACAATGAAAACAAACAACCATAAAGTGCTATTACATCCTTCTCCCCCTTTGACATTATCAAAAAGAAGGGAAAGATGCAACAAGAGAGTATGTTGGTGTTATGAGATAGTGAGGGAGTTTTGGTGAGATTAAATAGTATAGTAGGGTAAGTGAGGTTTTATGAGGTTTTAATTTTGTAATTTTGGTCAAGGTTTCATTGATTGGGCAATAGAAAGGTGGGAGGTTGAGAGACAATGAATGTTTGACCAATGTATTAAAAGCTCATTACAAGTATCACATGTTAAAACAAAATACATTGCATAGAGAAAATTCATAAAAATGCTTCAGATTCTGTGGTAAATCGATTTACCCCTTGGTTAAATCGATTTACACAGAACATTTTTCATAAAAAGTAATTTTCGTTCAGTGGTAAATCGATTTACATATTGTGTAAATCGATTTACACACAAGATTTTATTAAAAAAAATGATTTGCTTCAGTAGTAAATCGATTGACATATGGTGTAAATCGATTTACTTAAAGAGAAAATTTAAAAAATTATTATTTTTAACATTTGAAACAATGTCTAACCACATATATATGTACACTAAGGTATAGTCAAGGATTGAGTGCACCTTAAATATCTTGTTCATCGAGGATTCCAAGTTCACGACGAATTTTGAAAAATGCATCCTTTGCAAGTGGTTTTGTGAAGATGTCCGCGAGTTGATTTTGAGTGTCCACAAATGTGATCTCGACATCTCCTTTGAGTACATGGTCTCGGATAAAATGATGTCTGATGTCAATGTGTTTCGTCCGGGAATGCATAACTGGATTTTTCGTAATATTGATCGCGCTTGTGTTATCACATCGAAGAGGAATGCATCCAAGGTTTACTCCATAGTCAAGTAATTGTTGTTTTAGCCAAAGAATTTGAGCGCATCCACTTCCAGCCGCAATGTATTCTGCTTCAGCAGTGCTGAGAGCTACGCTTGCTTGCTTTTTGCATGACCATGAAACCAAGGCATTTCCAAGAATGTGACATGTTCCACTTGTACTTTTGCGATCAGTTTTGCAACCTGCATAGTCAGCATCAGAATAACCAACTAGATTGCACATACTACCTTTTGGATACCATAATCCGACGTTGGTTGTTCCTTTGAGATATTTTATTATGCGCTTGACTGCTGCAAGGTGAGACTCTTTAGGATTGGCTTGATATCTTGCACATAGGCAAACGCTGAACATAATGTCAGGTCTACTTGCTGTTAAATAAAGGAGTGAGCCAATCATTCCACGATACTTAGTTATGTCAATAGAATTTCCTGATTCATCTGGGTCAAGATAGGTGCCAGATCCCATAGGAATTGCACTTTCTTTGCTACTTTCCATCTCAAACTTCTTTATAAGGTCTTTGCAATATTTTGATTGGTTCACGAAAATACCATGTTTGAGTTGCTTAATTTGAAGACCAAGAAAGAAATTCAATCTTCCCATCATAGACATCTCAAACTCTCCTTGCATCATAGACGAAAATTCCTTGCACATATTTTGGTTAGTTGAACCGAAAACAATATCATCTACATAGATTTGTACAAGTAAGGTATGATGATTAACATTTTTTATGAAGAGAGTGGTATCAACTTTACCCTTTACAAACCCTTTTTCACATAGGAATGCGCTTAGTCTATCATACCAAGCCCTTGGTGCTTGCTTCAGCCCATAGAGAGCTTTCTTCAGTTTGAAGACATGATTAGGATGTTTGAAGTCTTCAAATCCGGGAGGTTGCTTTACATAGACTTCTTCATTTATGAATCCGTTGAGAAATGCGCTTTTTACATCCATTTGAAAAAGTTCAAAGTCCAATGAGCATGCATATGCAAGTAATAGTCTTATTGCTTCCAAACGTGCTACCGGAGCAAAAGTTTCTTCAAAATCAATTCCTTCCTCTTGGTTGTATCCTTGAGCAACTAGTCTTGCCTTGTTTCGAGTGATTATTCCATTTTCATCCATCTTGTTTTTGAAAACCCATTTGGTTCCAATGATACGTTTATTTCCTGGATTAGGAACAAGTTCCCAAACTTCATTCCGCTCGAATTGGTTTAACTCTTCTTGCATGGCAAGGATCCATTGATCATCTTCTAGTGCTTGAGCCACTTTAGTAGGTTCAACTTGAGATACAAACGCCATATTTAAGCATGCATCCTTAAGATTTAGTCGAGTAGATACTCCTTTGCTAATATCTCCAATTATATTGTCAATTGGATGATCACGATGAGTTCTCCATTCTTGAGGAAGATCATCATCATTTTCATTTTGATGTGAAAGTTCATGCGTTTGTTCCGGATTGACAATTTTGCCATCTCCGCAGGAAATCTCATGAGATAGATCTATAGAATCATCATCATCACAAATAACAACTTCCTCCTTGGAGGTGTTAGATTCATCAAAAGAAACATGCATTGATTCTTCTATAGTTAAAGTTCTTTTATTGTAAATTCTAAAAGCTTTGCTAGAAAGGGAGTAACCAAGAAAGATACCTTCATCCGATTTTTCATCGAACTTACCGAGATTGTCTTTGTCGTTGTTAAGGACAAAACATTTGCACCCGAAAATATGAAAGTGAGAGATATTTGGTTTTCTTCCTTTGTAGATCTCATATGGAGTTTTCTTTAGTATAGGTCTTATGATCACGCGATTGCTTACATAACATGCCGTGCTTACCGCATCCGCCCAAAAATATTTAGGCAAACTTGAGTCACTTAGCATGGTTCTAGCAAGTTCCACCAAAGACCTATTTTTCCTTTCAACTACTCCATTTTGTTGTGGAGTTCTTGGTGCTGAAAAATTGTGGAAGATCCCATTTTCTTCACAAAATTCTTCAAATAGACTGTTTTGGAACTCTCCACCGTGATCACTTCGGATTGATGTTATCTTTGATGACTTCTCATTTTGAACTTGTTTTGCATATCTCTTGAATGCCTTGAATGCTTCATTCTTGTGTACTAAAAACAAAGTCCAAGTGAAGCGGGAAAAATCATCTACAATAACTAATGCATAAATGTTACCTCCGAAGCTTCTTGTTCTAGATGGACCAAAAAGATCCATGTGCAACAATTGAAGTGGTCTTGTTGTTGAAACCACATTCTTTGGTTTGAAAGTTGATTTGGTCTGTTTGCCCTTTTGGCATGCACTACATAATTTGTCTTTGATGAACTTCATCTTTGGTAGACCAATAACTAAGTCATGCTTAACCAATTTGTTCAAGTGCTCCATGTGAATGTGAGCAATCCTCTTATGCCATAACCAAGCGTCATTGTTGTTTACCATAAGACATTGTACCTTCATAGACAAATCATCTAGAGTAATCACAAAAATATTGTTAGATCTTATACCTTTGAGTTTTACCTCATTGGTTGCCTCATCCATAATAAGGCATTCTTCTTTGTTGAATTTGATCTTGAACCCTCTATCGCAAAGTTGACTTATGCTAAGAAGGTTGTGCTTTAATCCTTCAACATAGAGAACATCCTCAATTTGAATGGATGGAGGTGTGCCAACTATTCCAACGCCAAGAATCTTTCCTTTGGTGTTGTCTCCATAGGTGACATACCCTTTGGCTTTATGTACTAGATATGAAAATTGGTGTACATCTCCTGTCATATGCTTTGAACATCCACTATCAAGATACCAAACATTTGAAGTGGATTTCAAGCATACCTACAAAAACATATTATTTCTTGTTAGGTACCCAAGTTGTCTTGGGTCCTTCATAGTTAGTTCCCTTTTTCACCCATGCATAATGTCCACTAGCCATACTGAAATTTCTAATATAGCATGCATTTGGTGTGTGTCCAATAATACCACAGTAAAAACAATTTGGAACAAATTTACTCTTGTATCTAGGCATTTGTTTTCTTTTAGATACATTAGCCTTTTTCTTTTGATGATTATGAACAACTTGCTTCTTTTCTACTTTCTTGGGATTGGAACTATTACTAGCCTTTACAAAAACAGTGGGATTGTTACTTGGTTTCTTAGAATTCACATAACCAAGACCTCTTTTATCATTAGGATAACGTTGTTGGCTTAGTAATCCTTCCAATCCTATTTGTCCTTTTTCATATCGTTCAATGACTCTTTTCAATTGAACAATTTGAAAGACATTTGATTCACACTTGGAGCATGCAAAGTTTTCCTTTTCTTTTATAAAATTTTGTTTTTGAAGATCAAAATCTTTAGTCATGGTGTCAATTTTTTCTAGACAACTTAGAAGTTCTTTTTCTTGTTTTGACACCTTTTTGTATAAACTTTTGCATTCTTTCAAGAGTTCATCAATTGCACCTTGAACATCATCATCAAAAAGATTAAATTCATTACTAACCTCTTCTTCATTGTCGGAGTGATGCGATGCCATTAAGGCTAAGTTTGCACATTCGTCGCTTTCCGATTCCGATGAACTGCTCATATCATTATCTTCCCATGCTATGTAGGCTTTCTTTTGTTTTGAGTCCTTTCCTTTGAATCCATTTTTCTTTGGGAGATTTGGACAGTTTGGCTTGATGTGTCCTTGCTTTCCACATTCATAACATGAGACATCTTGAGTTGATGTGGAGGCTTCTCTTTTCTTGAAGTGCTTTCTCTTATATGCATGAGATCCGCCTTTGTCATTTCTGCCAAAAAACTTTCCAAGTCTTTTCACTAGAAGCATGAAATTTTCATCTTCTTCCGGATTGTCTTCTTTTACCACTTCTTTTGAATCAATTTTTAAGGCAATGTTTTTGGACTTCTTTTCTAGATTCTCATGTTTTTCAAGTCTACCGAGTTCTGTTTCGTATTCTTGAAGTTTGCCGAATAATGTAGCGGAAGTCATTGCGGAGAGACTCTTCTTTTCCGAGATTGCCGTTACCTTTGGTTGCCATTCCCTAGTCAATGATCTAAGGATTTTCAAGTTGAGTTCATCATTTGGCAGGGTTTTACCAAGAGCAATTAAGTGATTTGTCAAATGCACAAATCTCTTTTGTAAGTCAAGAATGGATTCTCCGGGCTGCATTCGAAATAGTTCATATTCTTGACTCAAGGTATTTAGCCTTGATCTTTTTACTTCAGCCGTTCCTTCATGAGTTTGAACCAAGGTATCCCAAATTTCCTTTGCTGTTGTGCAGTTTGAGACACGAAAAAATTCGTCCATACTGAGAGCACCTTGAAGAAGGTTTATTGCCTTTTTGTCATAGAGAACTTTCTTTTTATCATCGTCGTCCCATACAGTTTTGGGCTTTGCAGACCCAACGCCATTGATTACCGTTATTGGGATAAATGGACCATTTTCAACAGCATCCCATACTTCCTCTCCTTGTGCTTCTAAATGCGCCTTCATGCGTATTTTCCAAAAGTCAAAATATTCACCACAAAATAGAGGAGGCTTGTTGTTACTACCACCATCTCTGAAAACTGGTTGATGATTTGCGGAAGCCATTCTGGATCTCTAGGAGCAGGTTACCTATAACCTGCTCTGATACCAATTGTAAGTTTAAGATTGCGCCTAAGAGGGGGGGTGAATTAGGTGATGGTCGATTTTTGACTTATTTTATACTTTCTGGTTTTGATTTAGTGCTTTGAAAACTGTAAAGTGCAGAAAGTAAAGAGACACGGAGAATTATCCTGGTTCCTTCCACAACCCGGAAGTACGTCCAGTCCCCTTGCAAACACGCAAGAGATTTTACTATATTGTTAGAACTTTTACAAGACTCTTCCTAGTCTTATCCACTAAAGAACCTAACAAATAACCAAGAACACCCTCTTGGATTTCCAATAAGTCTAATGAGAACAATCCTCTCAAAAGATACCTCTTGTTTCCAACAATGGACAACAAGGAACAAAAGTAATCTAATACTTAATTCCAACAATCCTGGAAATAAGTTACACTTTGTATGTTTTTATGAAGTATGATTTCTTGAAAGATGTTGATCACTTAGAGTGACTTCTTTGAAGTTTCTTCTTTCTTCTCTTGTAAGCAATTCAAACTGTAACACAATGGTTAGATAATGCTCAAAGATTTCTGTTCTTTATATGTGTGAAAGTGCAGAAAATCTTTGTTCTTAAAAGTTAAGAAATATGAAGTTTGAATATTTTACAAAGTTCAGATTTTATTGCAAGAGAAGAGTTATTTTTGATTTGAGAATATTTTGCAATATATAGTAATCAAGATACCTTTCCAAAAGGACACTTTTCTGTTTGTAAAACTTGACAAGATGTAATGTTTGATCATGCAACTATTGGAGAAAAGGTATGAAGGATATCTTGAAACCATTTCAGATTTTTCAAAATTTTCAATGTGCAAATCGATTAACATAACATGCAAATCGATTGCACGTGTTTGTAACGTTCAGAATTTCAAAAAGTTTGAAGTGTAAATCGATTAGCATGTTGTGTCAATCGATTTACATGTGTTAAAAAATCAGTTTGTTCTGTGATCAATCGATTTACACAACATGTCAATCGATTGCTGGCAGGAGCAAACAGTTTTTGAAAAAGCATGTGTAAATCGATTTACACAAGATGTTAATCGATTTACAGCAGAGAAAAACTTAAAAATTGTTTTGAAATATAATTGAAGTGATGTGGCAAGTGTGTATATCATTTTTGAGCATTTCTAATCAATGTAGTTTAATTGAGAATTGATATACTTGATTGCTTGCCAAGTTCCTTGAAGCTTTGAGTGAATGATGCTTTAAGATGATTTCCACTACTTTTCCTTCTTTCCATAATGCTTGTTTGTCTTTCATCAAACTAGCTTGTTTGTCTTTCATCAAAACTAAAGTTGAGTTGAGGCTTGAGATTACAATTTTAACCTCTGGGCAGCCTTCCAACAAAATCAAAGATCTGAAGGACTACTTCATAGTATGGGAAAAAATTATTCCGGGCTATATCAACCACATGAAGCCAACAAGCTCTCATGATTACATAAACATTGATCAACAATTTCTGTTATACTTCATTGCAACAAAGGCAAAAATAAACCTTCCTCACCTGCTATTCAACCATTTGAGAACAAGTGTGAAGGAAACCAGAGAAGATGAAAGAACCAAGAGGGATTGTATACCTCTGGGTAGGCTAATTTCAGATATTCTGGCTAAAAACAAATTAGTAGAATATCTGACTGAAGCTCACCAGATCAGCACTCTGGAGGCATGTGTTGGAAAACCTCAATGCTAAGAATCTGAAGAAGATGAAGATCATTGACAGTATTATGGCTCTGACCTTCAAAAGTTCTGAAGCAAGCTGCAACGCATACCTCAATGTTCTGAAGTGTTACAAATCAAATATTTCCATTTCAAGAGTAACGGCTGGAAGAGAACAAGGATCTTTATTTTTGGAAAGCACCTTAACTGTCATTAATTAAGTTTCCAAATGATCATCCATGCTACGCCTATTTAAACAAGACGTGAGGATAAATCGTTTACGATTTTCACACACTCAACAATGCTGCAATCTTTTCTAATCCTCATACATACAATTCTTTCAACTGTGTAAAACATTACAACGTTGTGATACTGTTTTGTAGGAAAACAATATTGTACACTATCTTATTATTATATTGTTTAGAGCATTTCCTTGAGAAAAATCGGGTTGTATTTATACTCAAGAAGACTTTGGAAGTAGACAAAGTAGATTTGTAATCAAGATTGATTAATGGATTAAGACCTCGTTGGAGAGAGGCGAAATCACCTTGACGGGTGGACTGAAGTAGTTTGAGTTCAAACGAACCAGGATAAAAATCAATGTGTTCTTTCCATTGAATTTTAAGATTCCAATTCAACCCCCCTTTCTTGTGTTTTTAAATTATTCAATTGGCATTAGAGCGTCTGGTTCTGAGTTCAAGCACTTATTCGTGTCAATAAAAGATCCAATCTAAGAAAAACACTATGGTGGGAGCAAGTCAGAACATCAACAATGACTACCATGATGAGAAAGATTGAATCAGCGGAAAACCTCCAATCTTTGATGGAGAGAACTTTGATTACTGGAAAGATAGAATTGAAAGTTTCTTTCTGGATCATGATGTTGATCTCTAGGATATGGTGATTGATGGGTACATACATCCTGTTGATGAAAGTGGTCATAAGATTGACAGAAAAAGAATGTCAGGTCATCAAAAGCGAGACTTCAAAAATCATCACAAGACCAAAACTATTCTCTTGAGTGCCATCTCATATTCAGAGTATAGAAGATCACAAACAGAGAGACAGCAAAGCACATGTTTGATTCTCTGAGAATGACGCATGAAGGCAACACGCAAGTAAAATAAACCAAATCCCTTGCGCTCACTCAGAAGTATGAAGCCTTCAAAATGGAAGAAAGTGAAACCATTGAAGAAATGTTCTCAAGATTTCAAATTCTTGTTGTTGGGCTGAAAGTTCTAGACAAAGGGTACTCAACTAATGATCACATAAAGAAGATCATCATAAGTTTACCAAAGCAATGGAGACCCGTGGTCACTACTCTCAAACTAGCAAAAGATCTGAACAAAATATCTCTAGAAGAACTTGCTACCTCTCTCAGAAGTCATGAGATAGAGTTAGAAGATGATGAGCCCCAGAAGCAAGGTAAACCTTTAGCCCTTAAATTTAACAAAAAATATGATTATAAAGTTTTGTAGGCAATGGAAGAAATCTCTGGTGGATCCTCATCAGGAGAAGACGAATTGTCTCTTTTATCCAGAAGAGTCAATCAACTGGGGAAGCAAAGGCAAAGGAAGTTCAGAAATTCCAGAAGAACAGGGAATCAGTCTGAATCATTGTCTGGATACAGAAAGTCTGAATCATCTTTTGGATACAGAAAGTCAAGCAACAAGAACATTGTCTGCTACGAGTGCAATGAACAAGGGCACTACAAAAGCGACTGTCCAAGGATTCAGAAGGAGAAACCCAAAAAGAAGTTCTCTAAGGAGAAGAAGAAAAGTCTCATGGTAACATGGGATGACTTAGATTCTTCTGAAGCCCACAGAATTAGAAGATGAAAGAGACAACATTGCTCTTATGGCCAACGTGTCAGAAGATACTGAATCATCTGGATCAGAATTAGACACTGAAGAGTTATTTCCTGACTTTATATAAATTTTACTAAAGCTGAATTAGGAGAAAGTCTAAGTGAAATTCTTGAAAGATATCAGCAACTTCGAGTCAAATTCAAGAAACTGAAAAAGGATATAGTTTCTGACTCTGAAGAAACTAAGAATTTGAGATTGGAAAATTCTGAGCTAAAAGAAAAAATTTCAAAACTTGAAAATGACTTACAAAACACTCAGAAGGAAACTATCTCAGAAGTTCCTAGTAATTCTGATAAGATCATAAAGGAATATGATCATATATTTCAGAAATTCCTCGCTAAAAACATAAATAGAAGCAATATGGCTTTAATGATCTACGGAGTTAGCAGAAATGGTAGGAAATGTATAGGATACAAAGGTAAAGTATCATAACCTAAGAAAGTCAAGGATTTGGTTATTAAATGCACTCCTCTGAATTATCACTTTACCTATGGGCACACACATGATTTAAAATATACCAGTAATGATTTCTCTACTAAACCAAAATTCAAACATAATTTTGGTAACTCTAACAAACAAGGACCCAAAAACATATGGGCACCTAAGGATAAAATTATATATGTAGCAAATATCTTTGACAACAATACTGAAACACCAATCCTGGTACCTGGACTCTGGATGCTCTCGACACATGACGAGAAGAAAGCATATGTTCCAAAGCCTGGAGCTTAAATCTGGAGGCTATGTAGGTTTTGGAGGCAATCAGAAAGGAAAGATCATTGGCTCTAGAATTGTTGGTAACAATAATCTTCCTTCTATTAATAATGTTCTGTTAGTAGATGGATTAATACATAACTTATTATCCATAAGTCAATTAAGTGATAACGATTATGATATAATCTTTAATAAAAAAATCCTGTAAATCTGTTAGTCAGAAAGATGGATCTATCCTCTTTAATGGAAAGAGAGAAAAACAACATTTACAAAATAAAACTTTATGAACTGAAAAGTCAGAATGTAAAATGCCTATTGTCTGTTAACGATGAGCAATGGGCCTGGCACAGAAAATCGGGGCATGTTAGTATGAGAATAATATCTCAGATTAACAAACTCAATCTGGTCAGAGGACTTCCTAACCTGAAGTTCAGCTCAAATGCTCTGTATGAAGCATGTCAAAAAGGCAAGTTTGCAAAACCCCCTTTTAAAGAAAAAAAACGGTTTCTACCTCTAGACCATTAGAACTTCTGCACATAGATCTATTTGGACCAGTGAAAACTGCATCTATTAGTGGCAAGAAGTGTGGATTAGTGATTGTAGATGACTATAGATGATGGACATGGATAAAGTTCTTAAGACACAAGGACGAGTCACACTTTGTGTTCTTCACTTTCTATAACCAAGTCCAAAATGATAAGGATCTTAGAATTATTAAAGTCAGAAGTGATCATGGTGGAGAATTTGAAAACAAAAAATTTTGAAATATTTTTTAATGAGAACGGCATCTCTCGTGATTTCTCTGGTCCTAGAACTCCCCAAGAAAATGGAGTTGTATAATGAAAGAATAGAACTTTACAAGAAATGCCAGAACCACGATCAACGAGACTAACATTGCTAAGAAGTTCTAGGAAGAAGCAATTAACACAACATGTTACATTCAGAATAGGATCTCCATAAGACCTATTCTGGATAAGAATCCATATGAATTGTGGAAGAACATAAAGCCCAACATCTCGTATTTCCATCCAATTGGATGTATTTGTTTTATTCTTAACACCAAAGAACATCTGAACAAGTTTGACTCTAAAGCACATAAGTGTATTATGTTAGGATACTCTGAACGGTCAAGAGGCTACAAAGTATACAACACAGAAACACAGATTGTAGAAGAGTCAATCAGTGTTAGATTTGATGACAAGCTTGGCTCTCAAAAGTCAAAGCAAAATGAATCTCTTGTAGATATAGAAGTCCAATTTCTAGGTACTGAAGACCCTGCATCAGAAGTTCCCAACAAAGAATCACAGACAACATTAGAAGAAGATGTCACAAAAATTACAGTAACATCTGAAGAACCTCTCCAGAAAAGACTATCCAGAAGCAGCCTAGCTCATCCCAAAGACAAAATTCTAGGAAAGAAGGAAGACCCAATCAGAACAAGATCCACATTCAGAAACTCTAAAGAATCTCTCATGGGATTAGTATCTCTAATTGAGCCAACTCCATTGATGAAGCTCTTTTGGACAATGATTGGATACTGGCTATGCAGGAGGAATTAAGTCAATTCACCAGAAATGATGTGTGGGATCTGGTTCCCAAACCAAAAGGGTTCAACATTATTGGAATAAAATGGGTATTCAGAAATAATTTGAATGAACAAGGAGAAGTCATCAAAAACAAAGCATGACTGGTTGCACAAGGTTATAGTCAGCAAGAGGGGATAAACTATACATAAACATTTCCTCTAGTCGCCAGGTTAGAATCTATCAGACTTTTAATTTCCTTCATTGTGAATAATGGCATCACTCTCTATCAGATGGATGTCAAGAGTGCATTCTTAAATGGATACATTGATGCAGAAGTTTATGTACACCAACCCCCTGGTTTTGAAAATTCCAAACATCTAGAATATGTTTTCAAACTAAAGAAATCACTATATGGTCTGAACCAAGCTCCCAGAGCTTGGTATGAAAGACTAAGTAACTTTCTGTTAGAAAATAATTTCACCAGAGGGAAAGTGGACACAACCTTATTCTGTAAGTCATTTAAGAATGACATTCTAGTTTGTCAAATTTATGTAGATGACATTATTTTTGGATCTACTAAAGCCTCTCTGGGAAGAGAATTTGCTAAGTCTATGCAGGCAGAGTTTGAAATGAGTTTGATGGGAGAACTCAAATTCTTTCTGGGCATTCAGATCAATCAAACTCCAGAAGGAACCTACATACACCAGAGTAAATACGTCAAAGAACTTTTGAAGAAATTTGACTTATCAGAATGTAAGACAGCTAAGACTCCAATGCATCCTACATGCATCCTGGAAAAGGAAGAGGTAAGTAAAAATGTAGAACAGAAGATCTACAGAGGTATGATTGGTTCTCTATTATATCTTACAGCTTCAAGACCTGATATTCTATACAATGTATGTTTATGTGGCAAATTCTAATCAGATCCTAGAGAATCTCACTTAACAGCTGTTAAGCAAATTTTCAAGTATCTGAAAGGTACTACGAATCTTGGTTTGTTTTATAGAAAAACAAGTGAATACAAATTAGTAGGATACTATGATGCTGACTTTGCGGGATACAAAGTAGAAAGAAAAAGTACTTCTGGAAGCTGCCAGTTTCTGGGAGAAAATATGATCTCATGGACCAGCAAGAGGCAATCCATAATTGCATTGTCAACAACTGAAGCTGAATACATAGCAGCTGCTGGATGTAGCACACAAATGCTCTGAATGAAGAGTCAGCTTGAAGACTTCAATATATTTGAGAGTAACATTCCTATATTCTGTGATAACACTTTTGCAATTTCTTTATCTAGGAATCCTATTTTACATTCTAGGACTAAGCATATAGAAATAAAACATCACTTTATTAGGGACTATATTCATAAAGGAATTCTTTCCTTAAAATTTATTGACACAGACCATCAATGGGCTGATGTCTTCACTAAACCACTTTCTAAAGATAGGTTTAATTTCATTCTGAAACATCTCAGCATGAAATTATGTCCTGAATAAACGTTTTATCTATATATTCTTTAACCCTTAGAATTTTATATGTTTTTTGTGAACATCTGATCAATAATTCTTCAAAAGTTAGAAGGACAGTTGCATCAAGATCTATCTAAGAAGATCTGAATGGTTCATTTCAAAGATAGAAGCGTGCAGTTCACATTATAAATATTTGTCATCCTCTCACAAGCGTCCTTCAAAGGCTGAACAGGCGTTCAAATTCTGAAGGGATTAAAAGCTTTTATTGGATGCATTGAGACGCGTGTCATTGGTAACTGTTTCATATCTCCACGCCATCTCCCTATTTTCAGGATTCATAAATGCAGTGTAATCATTATTTTTTCTCTTTCTTACTGATTAAGTTTTCAAATTGTTTATAAATACACAATCCACTTTCACTCTCACTTATTCTCGCTACTATTTTATCTCTAAGTTTTTCGTTTGCAAAACCATCTTTCAAAAAATCTTCAATAGTCAGTGTGAATAATGGCTTCATCTTCAAGCGCTCAAAATCCTCAATATGCTCCGGGTTCATCTTCGTCAACTGTAGAGAGATACAAAGAAACGTCAAGAACTCTTTTTACCCTCATTTATTCTCTAGAGGTTCTATGCGAACTTGTTATACGGTGGGAGAACTGACTTGGGATGTTTTGCGTTTGATCGCAAATGTTGCCGTTAGCAAGAGTCGCCACCGACTTTTCTTTTATCCAAAAGGAAAGGTTGAAAATAATAGGAAAGACCTTTGGGATTATTTCTTGAGTTCGGGGGGTAAATTATGAAAAGGGAAAGTGTTAACACCCTTTTCATCCATAGTTATCTATGGGCTCTTAGTTGCTTGCTAGATCACTTACTTTTGTTTGAAAATGTGCTTTGTGGTGGTTTTTGAAAGTATTTTTGAAAAGGCGCATTCGTTTAGGCAAACTTTGTAATGGTTCTCATTCGTAAGAACGTATGCAAAGTGTTGGACTTTTTAAAAATATTTCATGTTTGGAAAGTGTTTGTTTATTTTGAAAGTGTGTGTTTTGAAAGTGAGCAAGGATGTTTATTTTGAAAGTGAGCAAGCAACTAGGAATAATCTACCTACTCAAAAGTCTTTGTTCATTTCTTCCTTCCTTTGATATTGATATCTTACCATTGATTTGGTAAGAAGCCTTATCTTTGGATGTAAAGGGACGAGCGTGGGTCATCGTATAATCATGATAACAATATTGTAAGATATCTTAGCATTTCTCTTTGAGGGACTAAGATCATTTGAAAGGAAACATTTAGTTTTGACCTATCTCAAGAGTTTTGATGATAACTAAATTATATTTAAGATAATTTATGCTCTGATGAATGTGTTTTGAATGTCTTAGTTAATGTTCTAACAAAAAACATTCTAAAAGTACTAAGCAAAGATTATGAAGAAGTTCTTTGATAAAAGAACCTTTTATTCAAACGCATCTGCTGACTCTGGTAAGAACCTTTATTTGTTAAATATATCTTCTAACTTCTAGCAGGCTCCTTGATTCAGAAGATAACTTGAAAGCAAGCACTGTTCAAAGTTCTTAGCAAGCAACGCTCTGCCCAGAAGTTGAATGAAGCATGTTCTGACTTAAGGACATTGAAAGCAAATTCTGAAACAACGTTTAAACCAACTTGTCTTGTCAAAACAAAGGAAACACGTTCTTACATTCTGACGTTTGCTCATTAATGCAAATACGACTGAAAGCACTCAAGTGCCTACAACTAGTTTCTTGGAAAATGGAATATTGCAAGGATACACGCAAAGCATTTAATGCTCTCCATCTTTTCTGAAGGCAGCAACGGTCTTATTGTTCCTACTATAAATAAAAGGACATTTATTGCAAGCCAAGGACTTTTGAAGTGAACCAAGAAAACAAATCAAATTTTCAAAAGAAGCAAGAAACTACGTGAAAGATCCAAAAGCTCACAAACTCATTGTTCATACAATTTGTGTATTAGATTCTAAGTGAAAAATCACAGTTGTGATATAGCTTGAGAAGAAGCAAACTCTATTTCATTATCTGTAAAGATTAAACTCCTGTATTTTGTTCCTTGATAGACCAAGCTTGGTCAGATTTCTCAAGCAGACTAGGACTAGATTTAAGTCTTAGTGGTGTTAGTCACTTGTAAGTTTACCTGTGCATTGTTAGTCACAACAGTTGTTGTGTGATTGTAATCAGTTGGTTATAGTGGATTAAGTCCTTGTTGAGAAAGGCGAAATCACCTTGGCGGGTGGACTGGAGTAGTTTGAGTTCAAACGAACCAGGATAAAAATAACTGTGTTATTCCATTATTGTTTGAGCTTTGTTTTTGATAAACTCAAAAAGTTTCACTTATTCAACCCCCCCTTCTAAGTGTTTTCTTACCCCTTCAATTGGTATCAGAGCTTGACTCTGAGCACAACACTTAACCGTGTCAGGAAAAGATCCAGAAGAAAACACAATGGCCGCTGAATAAAACAATCATAGTTACAACAAACCTCCAGTGTTTGATGGAGAAGATTTTAAGTACTGGAAAGATAGACTAGAAAGTTTCTTTCTAGGTCATGATAGTGATCTTTGGGATATAGTCTTGGATGGTTACAAACATCCTACAGATTCAGAAGGAAACAAAGTGGATAGAAAAAATATGGATAGACAACAAAAAGCTGATTTTAAAAATCATCACAGAGCTAGAAATATTTTTTTGAATGCTATCTCTAAAGTAGAATATGAAAAAATCACTAATAGAGATACAATGCATGATATGTTTGAGTGTCTCAAAATGACTCATGAAGGAAACACTCAAGTTAAGGAGTCTAAAGCTCTGGCTTTAGTTCAGAAGTATGAAGCCTTCAAAGTTGACGAGAGTGAGTCTATAGAAGCAATGTTCTCTAGGTTTCAAACTCTGATAGCTGGTCTGAGAGTTTTGAACAAAGGATATACCAAAGTAGATCATGTGAAAAAGATCATCAGAAGCTTACCCAGAAGATGGGCACCAATGGTCACTGCCTTCAAGGTGTCAAAAGATCTGAAAAATGTGTCTCTGGAGGAACTCATCAGTGCTCTCAGAAGTCACGAGATTGAACTCGATGAGCATGAGCCTCAGAAGAAAGGTAAGTCTCTAGCCCTTAAATCAATTAAGAAATTTGATACTAATGCTTTTCAGGCTGAAGAAGAACACTCTTAAGAATCAACTTCAGAAGAAGACGAACTATCTTTTCTCTCCAAAAGGATCAATCATCTGTGGAAGCACAGACAAAAGAAGTTCAGGAACTTCAAGAAGTCAGAAGATAAACCAGAATCTTCTAGACACAAAAAGTCAAACAGAAGAGAGATCATCTGTTATGAATGCAAAGAACCTGGTAACTTCAAAAGTGATTGCCCAAAGCTTCAAAAAGAAAAACCAAAGAAGAGATTTGGAAAGAAGAAAGGAATGATGGAAACCTGGGATGACTCAGATTCTTCTGAAGATGAATCTGGTTCTGAAGATGAAAATGCCAACCTAGCTCTGATGGCTATCACAGAAGATGACTCAGACTATGAGTCAGAACAAAGAGAGGTATTTTCTGAATTTTCTAGAGAAGAACTTGCTGATAGTTTATCAGAACTTCTGGAAAACTATAGTAAGCTCAAAATCAAATACAAGAAACTCAAGAAGAGTCTTGCATCTGATTTTGAGAAACTTGAAACAAAAAAATCTGAACTTTTAGAAAACAATTTTAAACTTAAAAATGAAATTCAAATTGTTCAAAAGAATCTTAGTTCAGAGTCTGTATCTGGTTCAAAAGATATTCTGAAAGAATATGACTATAGCTTTCAATCTTTTCTTGCTAAAGGCATAGATAGAAGCAAAATGGCTTCAATGATCTATGGAGTTAGTGGGAAAAACAGAAGAGGAATTGGATATGAACCTCCCAAAGGAAAGGAGACATACATTCCAAAATCTGTTGCTAAAATGACCTTCACTTACAAACCTCTGAATAAGCAATTCAAGTTTGGACACTCACATGATATAAAATATACATCATGTTCTGGAAACTCTTATGCTAACCCAAAAGGACCCAAAAAGATATGGGTACCTAAGGATAAAATAATATTTGTTGCAGATGTCCTTAACAGCTCAATTGAAACACCAGTCATGGTACCTGGACTCTGGATGCTCACGACACATGACGGGAAAAAGGTCTATGTTCCAAAGTCTGGAACTTAAATATGGAGGAGATGTAAAGTTTGGAGGTAATCAGAAAGGGAAGATTATTGGTTATGTAACCGTAGGAAACGATAACCTTCCTTCTATCTCAAATGTTTTATTAGTAGAAGGATTAGCTCATAATCTATTGTCCATAAGTCAATTAAGTGACAATAGCTATGACATTATCTTCAATCAAAACTCCTGTAAAGCTGTAAGTCAAAAGGATGGATCAATCCTCTTTTCTGGCTAGAGAAAGAACAACATTTACAAAATTGATTTATCAGATCTTAAATCTCAAAATGTCAAATGTCTTTTGTCTGTTAGCAATGAGCAATGGGTATGGCACAGAAGATTGGGACATGTCAGTCTTAGAAAAATCTCTCAACTAAATAAAATAAATTTAGTCAGAGGACTTCCCAATCTGAAGTACAACTCAGAAGCTCTGTGCGAAGCATGTCAAAAAGGAAAATTTTCAAAACCTTCCTTTAAATCTAAAAATGTTATCTCTTCCTCTAAGCCATTAGAGTTACTTCATATTGATCTGTTTGGGCCAGTTAAAACTGCATCCATCAGAGGCAAGAAGTATGGATTGGTCATTGTTGATGACTTCAGTAGATGGACATGGGTAAAGTTTTTAAAACACAAGGATGAGTCACATTCTGTATTCATTGACTTCTGTACTCAAGTGCAAAATGAAAAATATTTTAAAATCACAAAAGTTAGAAGTGATCATGGTGGTGAATTTGAAAATCATTATTTTGAAAAATATTTTAAAGAAAATGGTATTGTTCATAATTTTTCTTGTCCTATAACTCCCCAGCAAAATGGAGTTGTAGAAAGAAAGAATAGAACATTACAAGAGATGGCCAGAACCATGATCAATGAAACAAATATGGCTAAGCACTTTTGGGCAAAAGCTGTGAACACAACATGTTACATTCAGAATAGAATCTCTATAAGACCTATTCTTGAAAAGACTCCCTATGAATTATGGAAAAACAGAAAGCCCAACATTTCTTATTTCCATCCTTTTGGATGTACTTGTTTTATTCTAAACACCAAAGAAACTCTGAATAAGTTTGATTCCAAAGCACAAAAGTGTTTCCTGCTTGGATACTCTGAACGCTAAAAAGGCTATAGAGTATACAACACAGAAACTCTGATTGTTGAAGAATCAATCAAAGTCAGGTTTGATGATAAGCTTGGCCAACAACAACCAAAGCAAATTGATTTTTCTGTAGGTATAGAAGATCATCCCTCAAACTCTGAAAGTTCAGAAGCAAAAGAAGACGTAGCAGACCATCCTCTTGACAATGCTCTGAACAATCTCAGAATCTCTGACCAACCCACACAGAAAAGGTTTCCTAGAATATCTTCAGCTCACAAAGAAGACGTAATCATTGGAAGAAAAGAAGATCCCATTAGAACAAGATCCTCTCTCAGAATCAATGAAGAATCTTTGTTTGGTTTAGTCTCTCTGATTGAGCCAACTACCATTGATGAAGCTTTGGAAGATAATGATTGGATCTTAGCAATGCAAGAAGAACTAAATCAATTCTCCAAGAATGATGTATGGAATCTAGTTCCAAGACCCAAAGGATTCAATGTTATAGGAACCAAATGGGTTTTCAGAAACAAATTGAACGAACAAGGAGAAGTAATCAGAAACAAAGCACGACTGGTTGCACAGGGTTATAGTCAACAAGAAGGAATTGATTATAATGAAACCTTTACCCCAGTCGCCAGGTTAGAATCTATAAGATTATTAATTTCTTTTGCTGTACAAAATAACATTTCATTATATCAAATGGATGTTAAAAGTGCATTTCTAAATGGTTATATTGAAGAAGAAGTATATGTCCATCAACCTCCTGGATTTATTGATTCAAAGCATCCAGAACATGTTTTTAAACTAAAAAATTCTTTGTACGGTTTAAAACAAGCTCCCAGAGCTTGGTATGATCGTCTGAGTAATTTTCTATTAGAAAAAGATTTTACCAGAGGGAAAGTTGACACAACTCTTTTCAGAAAAACATTTAAAAATGATATTTTAATTTGTCAAATTTACATTGATGATATAATTTTTGGAACCTCTAATATCTCCCTTGGAAAAGAATTTGCTAAGACCATGCAGGCAGAATTTGAAATGAGCATGATGGGTGAATTGAAATTCTTTCTTGGAATTAAAATCAACCAGACTCCAGAAGGTACTTTCATACATCAGACGAAGTATGTTAAAGAACTTCTGAAGAAATTTCAAATGTCAGAAAGCAAAGATGCCAAGACACCTATGCATCCAAACTGCATTCTAGGTAAAGATGAGATAAGTATGAAAGTAGATCAGAAGCTCTATAGAGGTATGATTGGATCCCTTCTCTATCTGACTGCATCTAGACCTGATATATTATTTAGCGTGTGCTTGTGTGCTAGATTCCAATCAGATCCTAGAGAATCTCATTTAACAGCTGTTAAGAGAATTCTTAGGCATCTGAAAGGTACTGCTAATCTTGGTCTGTGTTACAGAAGATCACAAGATTACAAACTAGTAGGTTATTATGATGCTGACTTTACTGGAGATAGAATTGAAAGAAAAAGCACCTCTGGAAGCTGCCAGTTTTTAGGTGATAATCTTATCTCATGGTACAACAAGAAGCAAGCAACAATTTCACTATCAACCACAGAAGCTGAATATATATCTGCTGCTGGATGTAGCTCTCAGATGATTTGGATGAAAAGTCAACTAGAAGATTTCAACCTTTATGAAAGTAAGATTTCTATCTTCTGTGACAATACTTCTGCTACTTGTCTTTCTAAAAATCCAATCTTACATTCTAAAGCCAAACATATAGAAATTAAATATCATTTCATAAGGGACTATACTCAGAAGGGAATATTAAACTTAATTTTTGTAAAAACAGACCATCAATGGGTTGACATTTTTACCAAACCTCTTTCAGAAGATAGATTTAACTTCATTCTGAAAAATATTTGTATGGAATTATGTCCTGAATAAAATAATATTTATTTTCTGTGACTGACTTTAGAACTTTCTGAAATGAATGCTCTGATCAACAACTCTTCAGAAGTTAGAAGAGAAGTTGTAACAGAAGCTATATGAAAAGTTATGGAACATTCTAACGCTTCATGTCCAAGTGTAGTTCAGAAATTCATTAGAACAAACAGCTGTTACATGCATCCTTCAGGAGATGAACACGTGGTGTGTTTCTGAAAGGTCAAGCGCGCAAAAGCTACTGATGACGTTCTAGGTAACTGTTGATGATTAGCCATAATCCCACGTTTTCCCTCATTTTTAGCAAATCATTAAATGCAAGTAATGATGAGATTTGTTTTTAAATCCGTTTTAATCTTTATTTTAATTGTGTCTTAAATACTTTTATTTTTAATTCTAAACCTATTTTCTGAAATTAGTGCCTATAAATACTTTTTGAAAAACCCTTTTCATTCTTTACTGTCTCTTTCAACTAAAGTCTTTTTCGTATTTTTCTCTTAAAACCCTTTTCTTCAATTTCTCATTTCTAAAGAACTTCAATGGCTTCTTCTTCTTCTACCCACTCTGAGCAATACATTATACCTGAAAGGACAACTCTCATTCTGGTAGAAAGTTTGGAAGTTTTGAGTGAGCTAATGGTAGACTTTGAGAATCTCAGAGAGAATGGATTTGACTTGTTCCCTGCTGTGAAGTTTCAAGGTTGGGAAAGCTACTTTGATCGTATTACTGGTCCAGTCTTTCCTCATTTGGTAAAAGAATTCTGGATTCACGCTATTGCAACCACCAAGGTTATTCTCTCCTTTGTAATGGGCAAGGAAATATCCATTACAGAAAATCAAATTAGAAAGTTGCTGGGTTTTAAAGGACTTGGACTTATAGGAATACCCAGTGGAAGAATGGAGATGTATAGGGTATATTCAGAGATTTTTACCAACGGCCAAGGTTCCTCCAAAGTCAGAGATTTGAAAGACAAATATAAGATTTGGGCAAGGATTATTCATGGATGTATTCACCACAGGAAAGACACCAGTTCTCCTAATTACATCAATGCTGATCAACAATATTTGCTGTTTTGCCTTGGAACCAATTTCAAAATTTATTTGCCCTACTTGATTTTTAAACATCTCTGGAACCATGTCAAAGAAACTAGAGAAGCTGAAAGGATGAAGAATCCCAAATAAAAGAGGAATTGGATTCCTATGGGGAGGTTATTATCAGACATTCTGACTAAGAATGGTCTGATTGCTCACCTAAAAGAAGCAAATCTTCTGGGGGAGCTTGAACCTATCTGTGGTAAGACTATGACTGGAAAGAACTTGCTGAAAAGGAAAATTATTGACAAACTGCTGGTGGAACCCACTCCATGTCTGTCAACTATTGTGAAGAGGAGAAGAATTCCTATTGCTGACTTTCCTATGTTCAACTCAGGGGAGCATCCTCGTATGGTTTTGAACTATCTTGAGACCTGCAAAGAAACAGGATCACCCATTGATCCAGCTTGGCTTCAAGGAAGAAATCAAGCTGCTCCTGATGATGTTCTCCAAGAATCTGTGAAGAGAAAAGCTGTAGAAGGACCTTCTGACATTCCTCAGAAGAAGAAAAAGAAGACAGGTAATCATGCTGAAACTATACTTGTTCATGATTCTGAAAATGTATCTGCATCTGCTGAACCCTCCCAAACCTTAGGAGACTTAGATGTTGACATTGATCTGACCTTACCATCTGAACCCCTTGCTGATAACCCTCGTAAAAATCAGTTTTCATCAGATGTAAGTGATTCTGACTCTGATGAACATTCTGACAGCCAATCAGAACCCTCTCAATCAGAACCCCCTGAACCATATGTTTTTCAACCTATTCTTGCTAAACGTTTTTCAAGACCCCCTCCTAGACCTCTATCACCCAGACCCATTGGATGGTATGATGTTGGCTCTTGGAGAATTCCAGGGATAAATGAACCTCTAGCAACCATAAAACCTCCTTTCAACCTACCATCTGAGAATATTTTTGCTATGAATCAACCACAGCCTCAAAATCCCATTCCCACTCCTGCTTATACAATAATAATTTTTCCTGATGTCACTCCACCCACTTCACCACAACATACAACACCACTCTCAACTCCTCAAATTCCAAAACAACAACCTTTTGAACAAACTGAAACTGCTGAACCATCTGTACCTCATGAAATGTCAGAACCTCCTATTTGTGTTAACCAACCTGAACCTGAACCTACAAATAATCCTGAACCCAATAGCTTTTTAAGAACTGTAGTGGACTTTCAATCTCTATAATTCTTGAAAAACAAAACTTACAGAACGGCTGTCCCTAAACCTGTTCAGCCAGATGTAAATACTTTGTTTCAGAATTTTATAACAAATATTCAAGCATGCTTACAACCGCTGAAAGAAGATTGCTCCATAAATGTGAACACAACACCAACAAATCTTCTATGGGAAACCTTCAGAAGAACTTTGGTTGCTGAATCATGGAAGTTACAGGATTTGTGCCATTCTCAGGTGCTGGACAACTTTTCCAAACTTCTGCATGCTTTCAAGAAAGAAGCTGCTGACACTTGGAATAAGAAGTCTTCGCTATTGATTGTTGATACACCAGCTGATAAGATGGACATATCAGAAGATGAATATGAAGAATCCTATGAAGATTCAAATCCTTTGGCTATTGTTCTATTGAATCAACCTTCAGTTAAGGCTGGACCTGAACCTGTGCCAACTCTTGCAATGGATCTAGGCACTCTACTCTCCACCTTTGGGAAGTCTGACTCAACAGTTGCTGCTTCTAACCTTGTTTCTACTGAAGCTTCATCATCTTCTGCTCCTACCTCACTTATTATGGACACTCTGAAAGAGCTAAAGAAGGAAAATGAAGTTTTGAATAAGTGCATGGATAAGCAAGATTAAACAAATCTAGAGATCAAGAACTGGATGGCAATGCAAAACAAATTTGCCTCTGAAATCAAGAATCTTCTGATGGCTCTTGTCACTAAGAAATCCTAGTTTCTTTTTGTCTCTTATTTGGATGTTTTGTTTATACTTCTGGATATCTATTTTTAACTTTTTTTTATGAAATCTTTCAAAATTTCTCATTTATTACACTTTTTGATTATGCCAAAAAGGGGGAGAAAATGTGCATTCTTGAACTAATCACTGTTTAACAGTTATGGGATAAAGTCTCAAACATTCTAACAAATTTGCAAGAATTCCTTCTGTGCAAAAGAATTTTTTTTTGCAGGAATTTTTTTTTGCAGGTATCACTTTAACTCTGAAAGAATATTCCAGCTAAGATTTATCTTCTTGAAGAAGTTCTGAAGAAATTCAAGAAGGTTGTGTATTACTCTGACTAAACAATCTCAGGATGCCTTATGCATAGAAATATTCATTTCAGGGGGAGATTCTTATCTCTTAATACGTTTCTTTTCTTTATCTAAAATAATTTTTTGTCATCATCAAAAAGGGGGAGATTGAAAGAACAAGTTTAGTTCTGACCTATCTCAAGAGTTTTGATGATAACTAAATTATATTTAAGATAATTTATGCTCTGATGAATGTGTTTTGAATGTCTTAGTTAATGTTCTAACAGAAAACATTCTAAAAGTACTAAGCAAAGATTATGAAGAAGTTCTTTGATAAAAGAACCTTTTATTCAAATGCATCTGCTGACTCTAGTAAGAAACTTTATTTGTTAAATATATCTTCTAACTTCTAGCAGGCTCCTTGATTCAGAAGATAACTTGAAACCAAGCGATGTTCAAAGTTCTTAGCAAGTAAGGCTCTGCCCAGAAGTTGAATGAAGCATGTTCTGACTTAAAGACATTGGAAGCAAATTCTGAAACAACGTTTAAACCAACTTGTCTTGTTAAAGCAAAGGAAACACGTTCTTACATTCCGACGTTTGCTCATTAATGCAAAGATAGCTGAAAGCACTCAAGTGCCTACAACTAGTTTCTTGGAAAATGGAATATTGCAAGGATACACACTGTGATCGGTGGATCTGGAACTGACTGTTTAACGCTGGTTCGCGAAATGTCGCGGAAGCAAGAGTCGCCACCGTCTTTTATTTTCTCCAAATAGAAAGGACAAAAGCACAGAAAAATTCCTTAAAGAGATTGCTCTAGGTTCGGGAGGTAGGTTATAGAAAGGGAAGGTGTTAGCACCCTTTCTATCCATGGTTATCCATGGGCTCTTAGATACTTGCTCCTTTGTGTTTTCAAAATGGTTTATTTGCTTTTCAATGTGGGTTTTAAAAAGTTTCTTTGAAAATTCCAGTTCGACTCTTGTATCGGTCCTCAAGAGTGTTTGAAAAATTGCTTTCGAAAGCTTTTTGAAAATGTTTTGGTGTGAAAAGTCTTTTTGAATTTGTTTTGATGTGAAAAGTCTTTTTGAATTTGTTTTGAGATTAGAGCAAGTATCTAGAGTCGTCTACCTACCCTAAGGAATTCGTCTGTGTAAATGTCCTTTAAAGTAGTGCCATCCCACCATTGAGAGGTAGGTAGCACCACCGTTGGAGGTGTTCGGGTCAATTCGAGGTTCGGAACATGGTGATCACCGGAGCAATGGGAAGATACCTTAGAAGCTACCCTCATGCCAGGTTCCCGGATCATGAGGACTTACTAAGACATCCTCTACTCGACGATCACCTTTCGAGGCAAGGCAACAGTGAGGCGTACCCTAGGGGTGGTGTGTGATTTGTGTGTCATGTTCATTTATTTTTGTCTTGTTCATGTTATTGGTGTCATGCATATGTTTTTCTACTGTGGCCATTTAGCTTTTGGCTTTTGGCCATTTGGCTTTTGGCTTTTGGCCATTTGGCTTTAACGTTCCTTAATGAACCTGCATGAGATCCTGTCTAAATCTGCAGTGTTGAATCTCACGAACACATTAAATAAAATCATAAAATACAAATAAAGCCAATATATGAAGAAATTTAATGTTTAGGCACAATATGGCATGTATGAATGATTATACCCTTTTGATCATGGAGATCAAATCAACCTTACCCTTACTGGAAAAATAGTGACATGAATGCTTTTATGCCCTTTGGATCATGGAGATCAAGCCAACCTTACCCTTACTGAAGAAGTAATAAGATGTTGGTTTGTAACTGAGATGGCTTGTTTGTAGTGAGAGAGAGATTTGTAATAAGGATTTCAAGGTTTTAGGGTTCTTGAAATAGTTTGATATTCTAACAGTGTTGTGGCAAGGTTTTTTCTCTCTTTTCCTCCTCTCTTTTTTTTCTTCCCCTGTTTGTGTGAAAAGAAGGTGATTATATAATGAAAATTAGGGTAAAACAAATGGGCTTTGAATGTGCAATTGGGCCTCCAATATTCACTTGAATTCGTCACTTTCCAGGCTAAATCGCAAGGACTTAAGTGCATTTTTTGAAGTTGCAACGTGAAAACAAAATGTAGCCGACATCGAGAACTAACTCCTGTCCGAAAATCGACTCAATTGGATAAACGGTGAATTAGTTATGAATTTTTGAAGTTTCAGCTCAGACAAACTTATTTTGGGCTTCAGTGTCGACTCTGACACGTTCTTCAATAAAAAATTGGTATTGATCGGTGATCAAGATCCACCGATCGGTGCATAATTTGGTCTCGAATTTTGAAGCAAAGTTGTAGATCTATGAGTCAGTAACCTTGTGTAAAAATATGAGTCCAATCCGATAAAAATTGACCGAGTTATGAATTTTTGAAGTTTCGACCCAGATGAAATAATATTCAGCATTCAGGATTTTCAGCGTGTCACGCACTCTGAGCAAAAAATGAAGGCCTTTTGAACACCGTTCGAACTCAATACCTTCTGTGAAAATGTAGCCAACTCAATTTATGAAATTTAGGCGCCGGAACCAGCTCGATATGATGAAAATCGACCAAGTTATGATTTTCTGAACATGACGCAAATAAACTTCTGTCACAAATTTTCTGTATGAAAATACTTGATAAATCCACAATTTTGAAGACCTTCTGATCGAAATTGGCTTCCATCCGTGAGAGATGAAAACATAGATAATGTCAAGACAGAATTTTGGCCACCGGAACGGGTTCAAAACGAGTCACGATCTTCAAGTTATGAATTTTTTAGCGCGTAAAAACTGCACTTTCAGCACACTTTTTCACTATATTTCTTCAAGAAAACTCACACATTCAGATACCTTCTTTAAAGAATTGACTCTTGAGCCGAACCTGAATTTGAGAATACGTTATCAGAGATATCTTGGCGAAAGAATACCTGAATATGACGCGCCAGGTTGGACTTGTGAATTTTTCTTGAAATGTTTTTGAGAAATATGGGAGGGCAAATTTTGGGGTACAACAGTTGCCCCTGTTCAATCTTCTTAGACCTGAGGATGCAGATTGGCTGACGTGCCTTTCGTAATCCGAGGGTGGAAGATGATTGAACACTAGAGTGCCCAGAAATTTGCGCTCACATAGTAGCAGTGTGATGGAAATGGGCTTATAGATGCCATTTAGAGATTGATGGATAGGATGATGGGCTTATAGATGCCATCTGGATGTCGATCGCGTAAGAGATTCCTTAGCGAGAGCTTGCGTACCTGCAAAAGAAAAAGATTACCTGACCCTTTACAGGAGCTGGTCTTTAGATGCTTTGTATAGATGTGTCCTGACTGGTTACAGGAGCTGAATCTTTAAACTCTTCAGACGTGCCCTGGCGAGATACAGGAATCGAGTCTGGTAATGTTAGTCTTCAACGGATACACCCTGGCAAGATTCAGGCATCGGACCCTCGAACTCTTCAGACACACCCTGGCAAGATACAGGAATCGGATCTGGTAATACTAGTCTTCAACGGATACACCCTGGCAAGATTCAGGTATCGGATCCTCGAACTCTTCAGACACACCCTGGCAAGATACATGAATCGGATCTGGAATTAGTAAGGTTGGTGAGTTGTCTCTACTGACAGGTTATCCTCATGGACGAGTGGTCTTTAACGACGAGTGTCTATAACGACGAATGTCTATGACGACGAGTGTCTATGCCGACGAGTGTCTATGACGACGAGTGTCTATGACGACGAGTGTCTATGACGACGAGTGTCTATGACGACGAGTGTCTATCACGACGAGTGTCTATCACGACGAGTGTCTATAACGACGAGTGTCTATAACGACGAGTGTCTATAACGACGAGTGTCTATAACGACGAGTGTCTATGACGACGAGTGTCTATGACGACGAGTGTCTATAACGACGAGTGTCTATGACGACGAGTGTCTATAACGACGAGTGTCTATGACGATGAGTGTCTATGACGACGAGTGTCTATGACGACGAGTGTCTATGACGACGAGTGTCTATAACGACGAGTGTCTATGACGACGAGTGTCTATAACGACGAGTGTCTATAACGACGAGTGTCTATCACGACGAGTGTCTATAACGACGAGTGTCTATAACGACGAGTGTCTATAACGACGAGTGTCTATAACGACGAGTGTCTATGACGACGAGTGTCTATGACGACGAGTGTCTATAACGACGAGTGTCTATGACGACGAGTGTCTATAACGACGAGTGTCTATAACGACGAGTGTCTATGACGACGAGTGTCTATGACGACGAGTGTCTATAACGACGAGTGTCTATGACGACGAGTGTCTATGACGACGAGTGTCTATGACGACGAGTGTCTATAACGACGAGTTGTATCAGAGAAATCTTTAGGCATTGATTTAACTGGATTTGTATTCTTTGACTGGGTTGGTCTCTTTTGACTGTATTCGTCTACATAGCTGATCTTTTAACTGTATCCTTCCTGAAAGGTAAAGGTCAGTCATATGCAACGCATGATATGGATCAAGCAATAATATTTTTCAACACATGAGATTGTATGATATGATACGTTTATGCATGTATCATGATGTATAACAATGTGATGTTTATGAATGTATCTGCGTTTAGGAAAATAGATCCTTGACGGATGCCGGGAAGTCAAATCCTGGGCTGATGTTGAAGAGTAGAGCTTTTGCTTCCGCCGGGGATGATAGTTGCAAGAATACCGGTAGGAGAAGATAACTCCGTTGGGGAATAAACTTGGCGAATGGAATAACTCTGCAGGGAGGAAAGTAATCTAACGATCTTGTTGGGAAGCGATACTCTGTGGGGAGAGAGTTACTTTGCTGATTGTTGATAATGACTTGCTGGGGATGAGAAGACTTCGTCGAGGACGCTCTTTTCATGGCTTTTGGCTGAGGATAACCCAGTTATATCCTAGTAAGGAAATAACTCTTTGAATAAAGCCGGACGACGCGTTCGTGCTCTGCGAGGATGAGCTTCTAGAATCTACTGGGGATAAGCTTACTGTTGGGGAGATAAATTCCAACTTTCCTGGGGAACTGGATTGGACTCTCCTGGAGAAGTTTTGAACTGCGGGGGAAGTGATTCCTTTGAATGTTTGGTATACCGCCAGGGAACAATCTTTAGGTCAAGACTGCCGGGGATGCTTGTTATGAATATGTGTGCTGCTGGGGAATGTTGAGATCTGTTGGAGGATACTCAACTTCCTTAAGTTTGATAGTAGCTTGGAGAGAATGCACTGACTTGCTGGCTCACTCTCTGGGGAATTAAGATGTGCTGTTTATGTTCTTTAGCTGAACCTATCTTGATACCTTAGAGGATAGAATAATTGGATCGCTTCGCCAACTCCTTATTGCTCCTGTTTCTGAGGTTGGAGAAGAAGACCTGTGAGGGGCTGATAGTTGTTGATGGACCAACCTTCTTCTGGTAGGCAGGTGACAAGATGACAGGACATAGTCGTACGCTTTGATCCCTAATTTTTGCCTGGACCGCCCTTTCGGGTTTTCAGTCCACCGGGGTACCCATTTTTGCCCAAGCCGCCTTTCCAGGTTTTCGACTTGCCGGGTGTACAGATTTTTCATTTTCATCCCTTATTTTTGCCCGAACCCTTTTGGTTCGCCGGGAAGCCCTGATTTTTGCCTAGGTATGTCAACCTAGCGGGTCTTTGATTGTGCGTAGTATTTTTTCGACTATGTCCATGCTTTCGGAATGCAGGGTGCTGCCCCTGTTAGAAGTGTTTTGTCATGCCACCAGAAGGTGTTTGATCGTGCAAGATTTGTTGCTGGAATGCCCCCAAGTGACTTAGGCGGAGATTTTCCCCAGGCTGTTTGGCCTTTGAGAGATTCCCTGAATCTTGATTGGACTGCCCCAGATGATGGACCATGATCATGTCTGCCCCTTGATTGGAAGTGCTTTTGTTCACTAGGTATTCATCGTGCGAATTTTCCTGCTGTTCAAACAAAAAGTCATATGCAAACAAAGTTATGTTAAAAATGCAAAGCTTACGTCTGTCTTGAAGATTTTGAAAATGCATTCTTTTCATAAAACAAATGAATGTTTGTAAAACGTGATGTCAACTCCGTATTTACCGTAAGCCTTAAAGAGTCAGGATACCTTTCGTAACAGTATGCTTTCGAACTAACCCATGCTTCAGCTAGGACTTTTGAGGGTTATAACGTGGCCGGGTTCACGGTTTAAGAAACAAAGGATAAAGGCTCAAATTATTTGTACCCACCCGCTCTTCGTGATGTCCTCCAAACCTAAACTTAGTTGATCATACGTTAGACCTTGTTTGAGTCTTTGCTCTGATGTTCCAATGATGGTTCAGATATTGATGATTTATTTTGAATAGGCAGTCATTTTTGTTTTTGTTGAGGGTTTGTATGACCTCTTTCTTTTTTTTGCCTGAACTGTTTCCTTTTTTGGAATTACAGTCAGCGGGATGACCCAGTTTTGTAAGTCTCCTTCATGGGTTTTGACTTAATGGGTTTTTTATTTTTTGAGATATAATGACTGCCTATCTGTATAATTGTTCGGAACCATCACTGTCTTTTGTTTTGTAAGGACCTCTTTGGTGCCACTAGTTATGCACTTGGATCAACTGAGAGAACTACCCTGCCCCAGGTTATGATAAAGGGTTTTAATTTTCGAAAAGAAAAACTCCTACTTCTTTGGCTCAGAGGGGTTGACGAGGGATTATCATCCTTATAACTCCAGTGTTTAGGAATTGAAACAATGCATGTACCTCATCAGCGGGGTCTGTTCAGAAGCATACTGTAGATTGTGGTATCGTTTTCGTCATCCTCCCTCAAGAGGCTTAGAGTTTTAGATCAAGAGTTGACATCAGAAAAAATATGGAAATAATTTGCATTTAGTGAATACGAATATATTGTTTTAGAACAGACATATACGATGCATTAATGAGATAACAATGTTTAACATGAGTAAATGTTTGAACAAAAGAAAACTGCAACTTGAACATTCGAATGAACAAAAGTTTTCTAGTCTCCGGATTTGTCATTTCAAATGGTGAACCTTGGAAGGATGATAGAAAAATTCAGCCTGACCATCTTGTGTGAACTCCAATGCCCCTTCATCAATCAGGTCCTGGATCTTGTTTTTCAAGCTCCAACAATCATCTGTAGTATGCCCCGGGCTGTCAGAGTGATAAGCGCAGCGGGCGTTGGGGTTATCTTCGGTGACGTTGTATTTTGGTTCTTCGGAGCTTCTTTTAGAGTTACCAGCTTGGTCTCCAGCAATTGTGGCAATATCTGGGATAGGGTTATGCTGAGCCGAGTGAACTGCCTTCTCTCGCTCTTTTGTTGGTTGCGATGTTGAATTTGTGACACTGGAGCCATTTGAGGAGCTCTCCCCTTACCTCCTTGTCTCAAAGGTGGTTGAACAATGACTGACTTTTTACCCTTAGACTTTTGCCCCAGTTGGTTACCCTGAAGCAGTTGGTTGACGAGAAACCAGAGCTCATCTTGTCTTTGAGCTAACCCTTGAATGGCAGTCACCTGCCCCAGCATCTGGACCCTCAATGCATCCACCTCAGCTTGTAGGTGTTCCAGCTTTTCATCCTCAGCACTGTTCCTGACGAAGGTCTCCATGAGAAGTGTTCTTAGCTCCTCCTGCCCCTTGGATAGATTCAGGAGGATTTCCCCGAACCGAGTCTCTTGAGCAAGAAAGCCCTGATTATCTTGTTGAGCCATTGCTGAAATAAACAGCGGGAAAGGTAAGTGACCTGCAACAAGGATACTCGTTATGCAATGATGAGTATGACATGCATGTAATGTTTTCAAGGACCTCGCGGGGTAAACAAGAAAATTTGTTAGCATTTGGAACCGGTAGCTTGATTGAAGGCACTGCATATTGTTGAGAGTCCTTCTTCAAGGGTCAAAGGCTCACCATATCCAGTGGGTCATAGCCTCTGACTTTAGTCATCATGTCTGGTTTTGGTTTCCAAACAACCTTGGTTAGGGGAACCTTCTTCAAGTGTCAAAGCTCACCATATCAAGTGGGTCATAGCCCCTGACAACCTTGGCTAGAGGAAAATAAATCCTCTTTGCCCCTTGCTAGGATAGTTGATTCACCGTGACCTGCATCACAAGCCCTTGAGATCCTTGAAATGGGTTAGGATGTATGCAATGGTATGATGTCATGATGCATGGGGTAATGTAGGTAACCCTGTTATGAGTCCCCATTAAGGACTGCAAACCAAAACCTGCAAGAAACTTAGTAAACCTGTCATGGGTCCCAGTTAAGGACTAAAGAAAACCTGCAAAACACTCAGTAAACCCTGTTGTGAGTCCTAGTTAAGGACTACAAACAAAACCTGCAAGAAAACTCAGTAAACCTGCCATGGGTCCTAATTAAGGGCTAAATAAAACCTGCAAAATACTCAGCAAACCCTGTTATGAGTCCCAGTTAAGGACTATAAGCAAAACCTGCAAGTAGTTCATGTGTCAGATAACAAGCATGCAAGTAGGCAAGTACGAAGGCACACAAGCGAAGCCCTTAGAGTTTAGGCCAGCATGAGGTCTAGGTATTACCCTCTTTCAGTTTGTTGGTTCATACCTGTCCTATCAGAAGTAACCGGGTTCTAAGGGTCCCAATATCACGGGATTGCTTTCATTGTTCATCGTTTCGATTTAGCCACTGAACTGGCGATCGAAATATTCCAGGAAAGTAACCCTCAATTGAGTGTAGTATCGAGTATCAACCAACCTCGGACTGCACCAAAGTCAGTTATCTCACTACCCTAAAGAGGCCAAGATGGTTCAATTAAGGTTCCTAAGGTCTGTTGATGCTTCACGACACCACGCGGAGGCCCCGTACTCTCCTTGACTGAACTCAAGGGTTACCGGTACACACCAAAGTGCCACATCAACGTAGCAGACTGTTTCAACCATGTCGGTATACCCCGCACAGTTCCCTCACAACCTTGTTGCTACTTTCTAAGAAGGTATCCCCAGATCTGGGTTAGGATCTATAGAACTCCCAAGACAGTCCCACAATTTAAAGCAAGCAAATCAATACAATTAAAAACACAGTTATGAACTAATCCTAAGGTACACCTCACTTTAAAAGATGTCCCCAGCAGAGTCGCCAGTTCTGTGATCGGTGGATCTGGAACTGACTGTTTAATGCTGGTTCGCGAAATGTAGCGGAAGCAAGAGTCACCACCGTCTTTTATTTTCTCCAAATGGAAAGGACAAAAGCACAGAAAAATTCCTTAAAGAGATTGCTCTAGGTTCGGGAGGTAGGTTATAGAAAGGGAAGGTGTTAGCACCCTTTCTATCCATGGTTATCCATGGGCTCTTAGATACTTGCTCCTTTGTGTTTTCAAAATGGTTTGTTTGCTTTTCAATGTGGGTTTTAAAAAGTTTCTTTGAAAATTCCAGTTCGACTCTTGTATCGGTCCTCAAGAGTGTTTGAAAAATTGCTTTCGAAAGCTTTTTGAAAATGTTTTGGTGTGAAAAGTCTTTTTGAATTTGTTTTGATGTGAAAAGTCTTTTTGAATTTGTTTTGAGATTAGAGCAAGTATCTAGAGTCGTCTACCTACCCTAAGGAATTCGTCTGTGTAAATATCCTCTAAAGTAGTGCCATCCCACCATTGAGAGGTAGGTAGCACCACCGTTAGAGGTGTTCGGGTCAATTCGAGGTTCGGGACATGGTGATCACCGGAGCAATGGGAAGATACCTTAGAAGCTACCCTCATGCCAGGTTCCCGGATCATGAGGACTTACTAAGACATCCTCTACTCGACGATCACCTTTCGAGGTAAGGCAACAGTGAGGCGTACCCTAGGGGTGGTGTGTGATTTGTGTGTCATGTTCATTTATTTTTGTCTTGTTCATGTTATTGGTGTCATGCATATGTTTTTCTACTGTGGCCATTTAGCTTTTGGCTTTTGCCTTTTGGCCATTTGGCTTTAACGTTCCTTAATGAACCTGCATGAGATCCTGTCTAAATCTGCAGTGTTGAATCTCACGAACACATTAAATAAAATCATAAAATGCAAATAAAGCCAATATATGAAAAAATTTAATGTTTAGGCACAATATGGCATGTATGAATGATTATACCCTTTTGATCATGGAGATCAAATCAACCTTACCCTTACTGGAAAAGTAGTGACATGAATGCTTTTATGCCCTTTGGATCATGGAGATCAAGCCAGCCTTACCCTTACTGAAGAAGTAATAAGATGTTGGTTTGTAACTGAGATGACTTGTTTGTAGTGAGAGAGAGATTTGTAATAAGGATTTCAAGGTTTTAGGGTTCTTGAAATAGTTTGATATTCTAACAGTGTTGTGGCAAGGTTTTTTCTCTCTTTTCCTCCTCTCTTTTTTTTCTTCCCCTGTTTGTGTGAAAAGAAGGTGATTATATAATGAAAATTAGGGTAAAACAAATGGGCTTTGAATGTGCAATTGGGCCTCCAATATTCACTTGAATTCGTCACTTTCCAGGCTAAACCGCAGGGACTTAAGTGCATTTTTTGAAGTTGTAACGTGAAAACAAAATGTAGCCGACATCGAGAACTAACTCCTGTCCGAAAATCGACTCAATCGGATAAACGGTGAATTAGTTATGAATTTTTGAAGTTTCAGCTCAGACAAACTTATTTTGGGCTTCAGTGTCGACTCTGACACGTTCTTCAATAAAAAACTGGTATTGATCAGTGCATAATTTGGTCTCGAATTTTGAAGCAAAGTTGTAGATCTATGAGTCAGTAACCTTGTGTAAAAATATGAGTCCAATCCGATAAAAATTGACCGAGTTATGAATTTTCGAAGTTTCGACCCAGATGAAATAATATTCAGCATTCAGGATTTTCAGCGTGTCACGCACTCTGAGCAAAAAATGAAGGCCTTTTGAACACCGTTCGAACTCAATACCTTCTGTGAAAATGTAGCCAACTCAATTTATGAAATTTAGGCGCCGGAACCAGCTCGATACGATGAAAATCGACCAAGTTATGATTTTCTGAACATGACGCAAATAAACTTCTGTCACAAATTTTCTGTATGAAAATACTTGATAAATCCACAATTTTGAAGACCTTCTGATCGAAATTGGCTTCCATCCGTGAGAGATGAAAACGTAGATAATGTCAAGACAGAATTTTGGCCACCGGAACGGGTTCAAAACGAGTCACGATCTTCAAGTTATGAATTTTTTAGCGCGTAAAAACTGCACTTTCAGCACACTTTTTCACTATATTTCTTCAAGAAAACTCACACATTCAGATACCTTCTTTAAAGAATTGACTCTTGAGCCGAACCTGAATTTGAGAATACGTTATCAGAGATATCTTGGCGAAAGAATACCTGAATATGACGCGCCAGGTTGGACTTGTGAATTTTTCTTGAAATGTTTTTGAGAAATATGAGAGGGCAAATTTTGGGGTACAACACACACAAAGCATTTAATGCTCTCCATCTTTTCTGAAGGCAGCAACGGTCTTATTGTTCCTACTATAAATAGAAGGACATTTATTACAAGCCAAGGACTTTTGAAGTGAACCAAGAAAACAAATTAAATTTTCAAAAGAAGCAAGAAACTACATGAAATATCCAAAAGCTCACAAACTCATTGTTCATACAATTTGTGTATTAGATTCTAAGTGAAAAATCACAGTTGTGATATAGCTTGATAAGAAGCAAACTCTATTTCATTATCTGTAAAGATTAAACTCCTGAATTTTGTTCCTTGAGAGACCAAGCTTGGTCAGATTTCTCAAGCAGACTAGGACTAAATTTAAGTCTTAGTGGTGTTAGTCACTTGTAAGTTTACCTGTGCATTTTTAGTCACAACAGTTGTTGTGTGATTGTAATCAGTTGATTATATTGGATTAAGTCCTTGTTGAGAAAGGCGAAACCACCTTGGCGAGTGGACTGGAGTAGTTTGAGTTCAAACGAACCAGGATAAAAATAACTGTGTTATTCCATTATTGTTTGAGCTTTGTTTTTGATAAACTAAAAAAGAGTCACTTATTCAACCCCCCTTCTAATTGTTTTCTTACCCCTTCAAAGATCATTTGAAAGGAAACATTTATAGCATCATCGAGGGACTATGATCTTATATTTTTGATCGTTTTTGCTAAGACATCCCACATGCATAATATGACCATTTTTAGGCAACAAGTAGAGTTAACCTTAAGGGTGCATGTGTGAATAGTGTGTTTGATTTGCATGTATTGATTATCTTGAATTAGGGTTATCTACTTGTTAATTTTATCTTTCCATACAAATCCTACTTTACTAGCATTTATATGAAAGCGATAAATTGTGGAAAGTAAAGTTACTATGCTATTACATCATTAGGGATGGGGTATACAAATTTACAAATGGGGATTGCAAGAAATTAAACCTAATTATCTATTACAACCATATTGAATAATGTACAAGAATTAAAAAGAAAATAACATGCAAGGATGTAATTGGAAATGAAATGATTTTTATTTGGATTTTGTTAAGGGTTTGGTTTTAACCTAATTATCTAAAAGAAAATAATTAAGAAAATTAAGCCTAAACTAATTAAGAAAAGAAATTAAGTTTGAAAGCATTCTTTAGAGTTTTTTAGAAAAGGGTTTAAATTTAATAAAAATAGTATAGAAATTAATTAAAATAAATCTAAATTCTAAGTTAATTTTAAATAAAAAGAAAATAACTAAATCTAAATCTAATTATTTAATCTATTAAGAAAAAGAATTAAATTTGTTTAAGAAAGTATTTTTCTTGTCTTTTTGTTTTATAAAGCAAATAAAAATATAAGTATGTAAATAATGAAGAAAAATATATTTTTGGATTTTTTTACTACTACTAATAATAATAATAATAATAATAATAATAATAATAATAATATTAATAATAATAATAATAATAATAATAATAATAAAGAAAAATAAAATAAAATAAAATGTAAAAATAAAAGTCAAGGGGTTTGAAATTGGATTTGAGAGTTTATTAGAAAAATAGTATTAAAGCCTGGCACAATGGTTTTTTTATAATCATAAAAATAAATAAAATAAAAAAGTGGGCCTACGTGTGATAAGCAGGCAGGGGGTGTGGTGCAGTAAAAATGGAAGGTCCAATGGCCTTAGGCCCAAGCGCTGACTTGTGGCAAAAAGAGAGAAAATGTTTGAGAAATAACAAAAAGTGGCAGCGATGAGGCTTGAACCAATGCCCTGAACATGAAACGCGCGCTGCCTTACCACTGGGATGGCTATACATCCGTTAATTTAAACAAAACTAATAATATATAACACAAATCTAGTCCTAGAAATGACTTCATCTTCAACCTCCAGCCATGGTTCCTGTAACTCACTCATTTCTCATCCATTCACAAAACTTCCAACATCAACCTTGTTAGAAATTTCACCACGATTATGATTATGTAAATAACTTAACCTAATTCTCAAAGATGAACATGAATTTCTAAAAGTACCAAATTCTGACGTAACCTTTTCCAGAGATTCAAACCTAAAATTCTCTAAGCTCAATCAATATAAATGAAAACTATGAATATGTACAGCTTCAGGGTAATGATATCTACATTTTATCTTCACAAATAAGAATCAAATGATGCTTGTATGAAGAGATAGAAGTTCAAAAAACTTACCTTGCAGATAGAGGTCGTGTTTTCAGTTTGAGCAAGCTTTGAGGTTTCCCAATGATTTGTTTAGCTGGCCTGGATCTCCTTGATTGTATTCCAACTCCTACTTTGCTTTGAGGATGACTGAAACTCCCAACTCAAGTCAAGTTGCAAGCTTCAATTTTGAAAATGGTGGATGGTGATGGAGGGGTTACAGTCAGGAAACAAGGGCCTGGATCACTTGTATATGATGTATGTAAGGTGTTTGGATGATTAGAAATCATAACACACGAGTGAAAATGGAGATGATGAGTTTTTGTTCAAAATTGTCAAGTTATGGCAGAATTTATGCAGTAGGGTGCTTGGGAGGTTTTGAGGGTGCTTGAACTCGTGTGTTAGCTTGAAAATAACTTGTCTAGTTATATGAAAAAGGTTAGAGGGTTTGAAGTTTACAGCTCTGTGAGATATAGAGTTATGAGTATGTTACTTGATTTTGAAGAAAAGTGGAAAACATGGTTTCAAGGCATAGTACAAGCATGGTCTGAGTTTCTTGGAGGCTCTAGACATGTTGCTTTTATCTTTAACATTTATTGTACTCAGACGAAACAAGTTGGGAGCTCTATGCATTGCCTTTTGCAATAAAGCTTGCTTTTCCAAAATGGAAGTGTTACCTTTGTGCCATTAATGGAATAACCATTTGGACAATGCCTCAAATGCTTGGATCAAAGTTCTAACAGTTGTGTAAACATTTAATTATGGAGTTAAAGGAAAGTTAGAATCCTTCAAAGGGGGATTTGTACAACATGCTTGAAGATTGGATCAAGTGTTCTTCACAAATTTGCCTTGCAAAACAAGAATGAAACCCTAACTTCATTACTTCGATTCTCTTAGCACAAACATGATATAAATGAGTTCTTTGACATTTTGGAAAGCTTGTAACATCCCCAATAATCTTCACGTTGGACATTTTTGAAAATTCAAATTGGAACTAAGTGAAAAATTGCCATGAAGTTGGTACCAAAAATCTGCCTAACTAAGGCAAAATTTCACTAAGTGTTTTTAGTTTCATGGTCATGACTTCATAAATTCATAACTTGAAATCTAAGCACTTATAGGAAAAGTTCTGCCCTACAATGTTTTACATCTCATTTAGATCTACAACTTTCATGTTGGAAGTTTCCCTTGAATCATCCTGTATCATGGTGGAAATTTGGCTCAAAGTTATGAAAAAAAGTGAACTTTCCAACACTTAGAAAAATTCTAAGTCTTGGAAATTTGACTTTACAAAGATGAATTTTGTGTTTTCAATTCCTTGATGAACAAGTTTCATATTTTTACATGTCTTGATGAATTGTAATCTTTGAAACTTGATTTTGATCAAAAAGTCAAAGTTTGACTTTTCAGTGTACAGTTGATTTTTCATCAGTTGACTGAAATTCAATTATCAATCAATTGATCTTCGGAAATGTTTTGAGCCATGCCATTAGGTCAAAATTTTGTATTTTAATCCTTGAGATCATGCCTTAAACCAATAAGTCATTTGTTAGGTCAAAAGTTAAAAATTGAACCTCCTCAGTCAAAACACTAATTTTGACCATTTTTCTCTTTTGATGATCTGATCAAATTTCTTGAGGAATTGTGATCCAAACTTGATAAATTGACATATATGAGTTCATGATGTTGATATGGATCGAAAATTATGAAGTTTGACTGCAAATTGACCACCATTGACTTTTTCCCCAATACAACTGATTTTAGGTCAATTGATCAATTGACTGAGCAAAAATGTGATCCAAGACTTGAAACTTGACATGAGCAATCTTGAGGGTCCAAAATGATCCATGAAAGTCATATGGGGCATTAAAAGACCATTTGTCTTTGTGCAAACTCAAACCCTAATTTGAGTCATCAGTGTTGAGGAAGTGTCTTGAGCTGATCAAACCTTGTGTAGTCTTGAATCAATGGAGATTTTATGAGAGATTTCTTGAGAAATGAGAGGGAAAATTTTGGGGTACAACAACTTCCCCTGTTCAATCTTCTTAAACCTTAAGAGTTAGATTGGCGGATCCACCATTCGTGACTTGAAGGTGGAAGATGATTGAACACTAGAGTGCCCATAAATTTGCACTCAAAGATGTATTGGGAATGGGCTTATAGATGCCATTCGGAGGAATGATGATAAATATTGGAAGAAGTATCAGCACAAATCTCTGGTCGATTTACACTAAAACTTTATGTTTCACCTGTGGGAAAAAAGGGTTAGTTAAATGCAGATGTATGCATGATGTTCACAAGATGAATGAGATTATGTTAAATGTGTTTCGTATGTATATGCTATGATGTATGAATGTGGGATGCATATTTGTCTGGGAAAATAAATCCCTGACTACTACTGAGGAGTTCTGGGAAGCTGAATCCCAGATTGCTGTTGGGGACGAAGAATATACATATCTTCAAGCTTTATTGACAGAATGCTTTTGCCGGGAGTTATCTCTTGAATGTTAGCTATTATCTTGTCGGATCCAAGCTTCACAACAACTTGGTGAGGATGAGGAAGTCAACTGCTATCTAGTCGGATTCTAAGTTTCACGGTAACTTATTGGGGAAGAACAAATTAATTGTTATCTGGTCGGATTCCAGGCTTCACGGAAAATTTCTTGAAATTGAACTTTTATCTGGTCGGATCCAGGATTCGCAGATTTCTTAAAGTGGTAACTACTATCTGGTAGGGTACAAGCTTCATAGTTTTTGAAAAGTTATACTATTATCTGGTCGGGTACAGGCTTCATAGTGCCTCGCTGGGGATTATAGCTAGTTATTATTTGGTCAGTCTCCAGGCTTCACAATAACTTGGTTGAATAGACGAAGTTGAACTGATATCTGGTCGAATCCAGGCTTCACAAATTTTGAGGTGGATGAAGTTAATTGCTATCTGGTCGGGTCCAGACTTCATAATAGACTAGTCTAAAGAGATAGAGTTGAACTGATATCTGGTCGGATCCAAGCTTTACAATAACTTGCTTGGAACTTAGTTGTTATCTGTTCGAATTCTAGGTTTCACAACGAACTTCTGAGGGGAATTGCTATCTGGTCGGATCTAGGCTTCACAATAACTTACTTGAAAAGATGAAGTTGAAAACTGATATCTGGTCGGATCCAGGCTCCACAGTAACTCGCTGGGGTAGAGGCAAACTCTACTGGGGAAAAGAAGTTAAACCCTGGTCTGGTAGAGTCCAGGTTCTTTAATATCTTGAAGAGTTAAACTATTATTTGGTCGGGTCCAGGTTTCATAGTATTTGAAAGTTGTACTATTTATCTGGTCGAGTCCAGTCTTCATAGTATTTAAAAGGTTTTCACTATTATATGGTCGGGTCCAGGATCTATAGTGACTTGAGAAGTTGACTATTATCTGGTCGGGTCCAGGCTTTATAGTAGCTTGAAAATTATACTATCATTTGGTCGGGTCCAGGCTTCATAGTATCTTTTGGAGATAGTAAAGGTTTTGTTGACGACTTTACTGGGGATTAGGGGTTGTGTCCCTTTGATTTGTAATAGTCTGAAAAGCAAACTCAAACTGGAGAGGATAGACTATGTCGGGGAATTTTGCTATTCGCTGATTGTTGTATGTTGTTTATTGGGGAAATAAACCTTGTTGGGGAAATAAACCCTGTTGATGAACTGCTGACGAGGTAAGTTTTTTTAGAAAGATATCCACAAGGCTTCTTCTTATAGGATCAACTTAACTAGGGAGAGATCTATCAAGAGATTGAGACTCTGGCTGGAGATCAACCTATGCAAAGAGACTTTATGGGTAACTTTATTGAGGATTGGTTTATTGTAGTCGGTCTTGTGAGGATAATGTTAATGAAATAACTCTGGGGATATTCCATATACATTAAAGAGATACTTGTTGCTGCTTAGCAGGACACATGTGCCAAATAATTTTAATTATGTTCATATGCATATGTTCGTTCAATTTTAGTCATTATACATTTTTGCATTCAAAACAAAAACAGAAAGTTTGCACTTTAAAGTATATTTGTATTGATATTTTCCCCATGAATAGGCATTTTTTTTTGTACAAAGAGACGGATATCCTAGTAAGAGGAAATCGTCGAAAACAAAAATTGAAAACAAAAACAAATAGCCATGTGGAAATGATCCCATTGCATTCCAACTCTACTATTGCCCCAATGTCTTCGAATGCCCCTTGCCGTTGACAAAAGTTGATTGGGTTGATCTTGGACCGTTTGAACTCGGACCTTGGTAATAAAGTTGATTATGGTGATTCCACGGGACATAGTCATACGCTTTCAATCCTTAATTTTTGCATGGACCGCCCTTTCGGGGTTTCAGCCCACCAGGATACCCATTTTTACCCAAGCCGCCCTTTCGGGTTTTCAACTTGTCGGGTGTACAATCTTTTGCATATATCCTTAATTTTTTCCCAAACCTTTTGGTTTGCTGGGATGCCCTTATCTTGCCTAGGTGTGTCAACCTAGCGGGTCTCTTATGCGTAGTATTTTTTAACTATGTTTACATTCACAGGATGTGGGAAGTCTTCACCATCCATGGTAGTCAGTATCATGGCACCGCCAGAGAACACTCTCTTGGCAACAAATGGCCCTTCGTAGGTGGGAGTCCATTTTCCTCTGGGGTCGCCTTGTGGCAGAATGATGCGCTTTATCACCAAGTCACCAGCTTGATATACTCGAGGCCTGATCTTTTTGTTGAAAGCCTTAATCACGCATTTTTGGTACATCTGACCGTGACAAACAACAACCAGTTGCTTTTCATCGATCAGGTTCAACTGATCCAATCTTGTCTGAATCCACTCGTCTTCTCCTAGGCGTGCTTCATTCATAATCCTTAGTGAGGGAATCTGAACTTCCACTGGCAAAACAACTTCCATGCCATAGACTAAAGAAAAGGGAGTTGCCCCAGTTGATGTCCTAACCGAAGTACGGTAGCCATGAAGAGCAAACGGTAACATCTCATGCCAGTCCTTGTAGGTCACTACCATCTTCTGCACAATCTTCTTGATGTTTTTGTTGGCCGCTTCCACTGTGCCATTCATTTTAGGTCTATAAGGAGAAAAATTATGATGCTTGATTTTGAACTGAGTGCAAAGTTCGGTAAGCATAGCATTGTTGAGGTTAGTCCCATTGTCGGTGATGATCCTTTCGGGGATACCATAGCGGCATATGAGGTTGTGTTTGATGAATCTGGCTACCACGTTCTTTGTGACTGAGGCAAATGAAGCAGTTTCGACCCATTTGGTGAAATAACCAATAGCGACAAGAATGAAGTGATGTCTATTGGAAGCAGTGGGTTTGATCTCCCCAATCATATCAATGCCCCACATTACGAATGGCCACGGAGCGGTCATGACGTTCAAAGGGATATGAGGCACATAGACCTTGTCAACATAGATTTGGCATTTTTGACAAGTTCTTGAGTGTTGATGACAATCAGTCTCCATCGTTTACCAATAGTAACCAACTCTTAGGATTTTCTTGGCCATAGTATGTCGGCTAGAGTGAGTTCCAAAGAGACCATTATGCATGTCTTCCATAATTTCCTCTGCCTCCTTCTTGTCCACACATCGGATTAGAGTAGAATCATGGTTGCGCTTGTTCAATATTCTGTTACTTAGGAAGAATTTGGCTGAAAATCTTGGTAAGAACTTTCTGTCATTGATGGATGCTCCTTCAGGGTATTCTTGTGCTTCAAGATATTTCTTCACCTCATGGTACCAAGGCTTTTCTGTGTCAGTATCAAGCTCGTAGCAGTTCGCATGTTCGTCCAATCTCTCAATTGTAATCATAGGAGCTTCATTGTCCCATCTGACCTTGAACATTGAAGATATTGTGGCCAAGGCGTCAACCATATGATTTTCCTCCCTAGGGAAGTGTTCAAAGGTGATCTCTTCGAAGTAAGGAATTAAAGATAGCACAAGCTCCATGTAAGGGATGATATTAGGGTGCTTAGTGTCCCAATATCCTTTTACTTGGCTAATCACTAAAGCAGAATCCCTAAACACATTCAAATGTTTGATCCTCAAGTCAATGGCAGCCTCCAGACCTAGAATGCATGCTTCGTACTCAGCCATGTTGTTCGTACAATTGAAGCATAGTCTGGCAGTGAAAGGAGTATGGAAACCTTCAGGGGAGATGATCACAGCACCAATTCCGTTACCCAAGGCATTGGAAGCCCCATCGAAGACCATAGTCCATCGGGATCCTTCTCCAAGTCTGTCATACGGTCCAGGTTTCGCGCAGTCGGTCACTAGCATGATGTTCTCATCTGGGAAGTCAAAGCTCATAGATTGATAATCATCAACAGCTTGATGGGCCAAATGATCTTCTAGTACACTTCCTTTGATGGCCTTTTGCGTTGTGTATTGAATGTCGTATTCTGTCAAGATCATTTACCATCTAGCTATCCGTCCGGAAAGAGCGGGTTTCTCGAAGATGTACTTGATAGGGTCCATCTTAGAAATCAATAGAGTGGTATGAGTCAACATATATTGTCTTAGCCTGCGAGCAGCCCACGCCAGAGCGCAGTAAGTTTTTTCGAGCAGTGAATATCTGGTTTCATAGTCGGTAAACTTTTCGCTCAGGTAGTAAATAGCATGCTCTTTTCGGCCAGACTCGTCACGTTGGCCCAAAACACACCCCATAGAATTCTCTAGTACCATTAAGTACATGATCAAGGGTCTTCCTTCAACTGGAGGAATGAGGATATGAGGTTCTTGCAGATATTATTTGATTTTGTCGAAGGCAGCTTAGCGTTCATCATTCCATCTGACTACTTGATCTTTCTTCAAGAATTTGAAGATTGGCTCACAAGTAGCAGTTAAGTGAGATATGAAGCGAGCAATGTAATTAAGATGACCCAAGAAACCTCTAACTTCCTTTTTAGAGTGGGGGACGGGACTGGCATTTCTTGGACGGCCTTTACCTTGGCAGGATCGACTTCGATGCCTTTACCATTGACAACAGAACCTTGAAGCTTTCCAGATCGTACTCCAAATGTGCACTTGTTAGGGTTCATTCTCAATTTGTACTTCTTCAGCCTCTCGAATAACTTGTACATGTGACTGAGATGTTCCTCTTCAGTTTGTGATATTGCAATCATATCATCCACATATACCTCTATTTCATGATGGATCATATCATGAAACAAAGCTACCATAGCCATTTGATATATTGCCCCTGCATTCTTTAATCCGAACGGCATGACCTTGTAGCAAAAGGTTCCCCATTGCATAACGAAAGTAGTTTCTCCATGTCTTCGGGAGCCATCCTAATTTGATTATAGCTGGAGAAGCGATTCATGAAAGAGAAGACTTTATGCTGAGCAGTGTTATCGACCAAGACATTAATATGAGGTAGAGGTAAGTTATCCTTGGGGCTTGCCCTATACAGATCCCTATAATCAATGCATATACAAACTTTTCTGTCTTTCTTTGGCACTGGAACCACATTGGCAACCCATTGGGGGTCTGATGTCACAGCTAGGAACCTGACATCAAATTGTTTCATCACTTCAGCTTTTATCTTTTCAGACATGTCAGGCCTCATGCGACAAACTTTTAGTTTGACAGGAGGAAAATCTTCTTTTGTCGGCAGACGATGAACTAAAATGTCGGTATCCAACCCTGGCATATCTTCATACGACCAAGCAAACACTTCCACATAGTCATGCAACATCTGAACCAATCTGCTTTTGACACTGCTTTCTAGGTTAGCGTCGATCTTAACTTCCTTCTTGTCTGTCTCGGTACCCAGATTGATGACTTCAACTGACTCTTCGTGCGGCTGAATAGTTTTTTCCTCTTGTAATAGAAGTCTGGCTAGTTCTCCCGATATTTCACAATCTTCCTCTCCCTCCTCTTCAGCTTGGTTAATTGGACGTTCAAAGTCATAGTTGGCAATAGTAGAGTCATTGGCAATGAGATCCAGAGTGGATGAGGACCTGCAAGAGTGTGTGCGTGTGTGTGCATGTAAGATACATGGCTATTTTGAAAAATGTATTTGAAGAAAAAAGAAAGACAGTGAGCACAAAAGTTTGAATGCAAAAGTCCAATGATTTGTATTGAATGATCATATAATAAAATGAAAACATAAATAAAACCCTTGACAGATGGACCAAAGTGCCTCGGGCCAAGCACATGGATTAAAAGTCATTGTTTAATATTACAGATAAAATGTTCTTGAATTAAAAGAAAGCAATAAACAAGTAATTACTCCTCGATGAAGGATATGGGAACGAAGTCCTTTGCTTGCCAATTGTTGAGCTCCGTTGTAGTAGGGTATACCCAATCTTCAAATGCACATTCATCATCAGATTCACCTATAGCGTTAACTTCATGATTTCTAATAAGGATAGGGGGTTTCCCTGCATGAGCGTGCCTCACTTCTTTCTGAGCCTTGATAGTAAAACCCATACCATATTTGTCTGATTTGAATGGGATCTCGAGTAGTTGCCCCCAAGTATCACAACTTCCTTCTTCGACTGCAACACGAGCATCTTTGAATGAAACCATCTTTGGCACGACTTTAACAACTTTGGTTACATCAGAGGAACATTTGGCAGTAGCAATCATTGGTGGCACAACTTCAAAATCTTGACACGGGGTTTCTATAAATTCTCCATCCATCTCCATATATTTGAAAGAGTTGAGGTGGCTTACCATGAACTCCTCCTCACCATACAGTGATGATTCTTCCCTTGACCGGATACTTGAGCTTTTGATGAAGATTTGATGTTACTGCCCCTGCTCCATGGATCCAAGGGCGACCCAACAAACAGGAGTAGGCAGGAAAGATATCTATGATGTAGAAAGTAGAGTTAAAATTCTGTGATCCCACCTTGATCGGGAGATCCACCTCTCCATGAATTGTCCTTTTTGACCCATCGAAGGCCCTCACAATAATATCACTTGGTTTCAAAACTAGTCCTTCATAGTCTAAACGGTCCAAGGCGCCCTTGGGTAGTACATTTAAGGAAGAGCCAGTGTCAACCAGAACATGTGCTAGGGTAGTCCCCTTACATTCAACATAAACATGTAGAGCTTTTTCATGGTTCTTTCCAAGCGGTGTTAGATCGGAATCCGAGAACCCCAAACCATTGTCGACCGTCAAGCTTGCCACACAATTTTCAAACTGGTCAGTTATGGTCTCATGAGGGACATGAGCCTTCTTCAAGAATTTGATTAACGCCCGAGCATGAGCATCAGAACAAAGTAGCAAAGATAACATGGAAATCTTGTAAGGGGTTTGCCCCAACTGCTCCACAATCTTGAAATCACTCCTTTTTATAATTTTCAAGATCTCAACCATTTCACGAGCGGAAGGTTCTCCACCAGTAATCTCTTTTAAGGGTATTTCTATCTCAACAGGCTCAACCACTTTCTCCTTTCCCTTTGTATCAGTACTAGGCTTAGCAGCGGTGATGCGGACATGTGCCTTTGTAACAGTTGGTGGTGAGATGTTAGGTGAAAAGATTCTCCCAGTTCTGGTCACCTTACTAGAACTAGTAATGTTACCAACGTCATCATCTTTATTTTCTTCAATCCAAGCATCTTGCTTTATCCCATGGTAAAACACCTCAGCACCATAGTTCCATGGCACCGCTTTGTTAGAAGAGTACGAGATTGGTATGGGAGCAGTAATTATCAGAGGAGAAACAATTGGTTCATTTGAAATCTTGATAGGACCTTTAGAGGAGATCCTAAGAGGCTTGTTTGAGATAGTTATGATGGAGAGGTCTTCACACTTATTGGTCAAACTTTTGGCAGACGGAGTCTTCTCAAATAGGATCTCATGGCTATTCATCAGGCGTTGAATGCCTTCCTTCAGCCCTTCACATCCATTGAGTTGTTTGGCACAGCAATCGCAATTCTTTAAATAACCAGGGAAAATCCCGACTTTCAACAGATTCTTTTTGATAGTGGTTAACAGAGTGGTCAAGTCTTTGATGGAGGAAACAAAGATGGTATCTTCAACAACATTGACACCTTTGCCATGATTTGGCATAGGCGTGGTGATTACATTCAGAGTTGGAGGAGGATAAAATTCAATGGTCTTGTTGTCTATTAAGTCTTGAATTTTATTCTTCAGTGCCCAGCATTGGTCAGTCTCATGCCCGGGACTACTTGAGTGATATGCACATTTAGCGTTTGGATTGTACTTTGGTGAAGAGGTATCTGGATTGGCCGGAGGATCACGCAGTGTCACCAAATTATCCTTTAGCAGGTGTTGTAAGGCTTGGGATAGTGACATGCTTATCCTTGTGAATTGTCTTCGCGGAGTCTCAAACCGTTGATGATTGGCAGATGGTCTTTGAGCAGGAGTTGGATTGAAAATCCAGACAGCATTAACAGACTAGAGATCATCCTTCTTGGTACGGGCCCTTGCTCCATACACAACATTGATTTCTTTCTTTGTGATAAAAGGTTTCTTTATGGGATTGGAGGTGGAGGCAGATGCTATGGGAATATTCCCGCTTTTGATGCCGCTTTCAACTCTTTCACCGGTTAAGATCAGCTGGGTGAAACCGAAAGAAGAACAACCAACCAATAAGTTAAAGAATGGACCAGATAAAGTGCCCATAAACATGTCAATGTGCTCCCTATTAGTCAAAGGTGGTTGAACCCTACTGGCAAGGTCTCTCCACTTTTGGGCGTACTCTTTGAACCCTTCATTCTTCCCAATTGTCATGTCTTGCAACTGAACTCTTGTCGGCGCCAAGTCGGCATTATACTGGTATTGGTGGTAGAACACAATAACTAATTCTTCCCATGTATGGATACGAGAACCATCCAATTGGTAAAACCAGTCAAGTTGCGTTCCAGCCAAGCTTTCTTGAAAAAAGTGAACCCAAAGTTTCTTGTCAGCGGTGTGCGGTTGAATCTTGCGCGCATAAGATTTCAGGTGAAGTTTTGGGCACCAAACCCCATCGTATTTGGCAAAGCTTGGTATCTTGAATTTATGGGGAATGACAACCCCAAATATTAAACCCAAATCATCAAAATCCAAACTGGAGACGGCTTGAATCTCAACGGCCTTCAATCTGTCTTCTAGCTGCTTGTACTTGACATCAGAAGAAGGATACTGCTCGTCAAAATAATGCTCATCATCAGACGCTTGATCATTGATACACCCAGCCTGGGTATTCATAGCTTATCCAATCTGATTCTCGTCTTCCTCAGATGAGTCTTCCACTACCGAGATCTAACGGACTGACTCTTTGAATCTTCTACCCATGTTGACTAGGGCTTTCCTCTTTGGCTTCTTTTTGGCTGCCAGTAACGCCATAAAATATTGTTGCCCCTTGGCTAGGGTCAGCAGAGTCTCTTGAAACTTGGAGTTTTGTGCTTGTAGGTCTTTCACTGTTTTCTCGATATCCATCTTGCTGAAATAAATAGCAGAAAGATAAGGAAACCTGTCATGGAAAACCTGTTATGTTATGATGCATAGAAGATGTATATGCAAATGATTTCAAGGATTTATGAAATTTAAATTTATATAGACAAAGAATGAACATACATCAATTTTCATTAATTAGTTCAAAATTATTACAACACGCCTATTGGGCTTACAAAATAAATATCTAAGATAAAAAAGGTCGAACACATCCTCTTCGGCGCAATGTAGGTGTTCAAGCTTTTCTCTTCATGTAGCTGCTTTGTAAGCTCCAAGACCCTTTTCTCACTAGTGTAGAATTGAGCTTCGAAGGTATATCATTCTTCCTTTAGCTGAATCCAACCTTTTTGCAAGTCTTTAAAAGAAGTAGGCATGTCGGGATGGAGGACAGTGTACGGGACATCTCCTTCAACCACAGGCTCCATGATAACTGGTAGAATGGTGGGGTAAGGCATCACGAGTTTCTAAGCACGAGCTCGTACCCACCTAAGATAAGGTTCAAGTGGAATTTAATTCTTATGTCCCATCGTCTTACTATCCACTTTGCTTACCATCCTCCAAGCTCGTATAAACCTCTGATGGTAATATCACGAGGACCATCTCTTCGGGAATATCCAAACTGTCGTAAATCTAATCAAGGGTTGTAAGTGATACCTCCCCTAATGCCAAGCAAAGGGACATTAGGGAATTCCCTACAAAGGTCGATGATAGTAACGTTCTCCAAGGATCGAGAACACCAATGAATATCTGAATGTCTAAGTGTCATCAACCTATGGGACCACCTCAAACCTTGCTTGTTCTTCAATAAAGACCGGGGAAGATGCAAAATAAACCATATAGCCAAGAAAGGAGTTCAACACATGAGGATCCCTCTCTTCCTCATAGTGTGAGAGTGGAGAGAATGCAGGATATCTCCCAACAAAGTAGGCACCAGATTGCGAGACATGAAGATTTTGACAGCATTTACATCTATAAGTTGGTAAGAGTTTAGAAACAAAACCATCCCATAGATGAGAAGGGCCAAGATTTCTTCAAAAGCTTGTAAGTCCAAAGAGTTCCAACAATCTTGAGCTTTGTCAAACAATAACTTGGCTAAGAATCCTTTGACACCACTCCTTATTTCCCAATTAGTCATGACATAAGATTGTTGCAAGTGTAGTGCTCGGGAAATATCTTTAGGTTTTGGATCTCTTTCTGTCCCGTTGAAGGGTAGTTGATTGAGAATGGGAATCATCAAGAGTTGAGAGAATTATTCTAGAGTAGCCACAAGTTGATAATCATGAAAAGTGAAGCAATGGTGTAGAGGATCAAAGAACTGGAAAAGCACCTTCATCATATCTTCATCAGTGCTCAAGGTAACCAAGTTTAGGAGGCGACCATGTCTTTCGGTGAATGAAGAATTCTCAGGGAATCTTGATGCTAACTCTTTGAGTTAAGAAGGAATTCTTACAAGATTGACTTGGATAGTATTCCTGCGGATGGAAGCCATATCCTACAAAACAGAACAAAGATTAATCCCAATAATCCTTGAAATGTTTAGTGAGAATGAGTATGATGTTATGATGTTTATGATGTTATGTATAAGTAAACATATACACACAAGGCAAACAAGTCCTTATGTTTAGGCTTGCATGGATCCTTATAGGTAAGTACCCTTTTGAAGTTTAGTTGGATTAAACCTGTCCTAGAAATAGTAAACGGGTTCTAAGGGATCTCAATATCACTGATCTTTCTTATCGGGCATTGTTTCAATACAAGCCTCTTTCATGGCGACTAAAATATCCCGAGAAGTATGATCTTAATGAGCATAGTATCGAGTATCAACCAACTTCGGACTGCACCAAAGCCGGCTATCTCACTACTTCCTAATGGCCAAGTTGGTCAAGTAAAGGTTCTAAAGTCAGTTAGTGCTTTATGACACCACACAACGGCCCCGTATTCTACTTAACTACTCAAAGGCTACCGGTACCCACAAATGTGTCACACTAACGTAGCTATTGCTTAGACCATGTCAATATACCCCACACACTTTCCACAACATATTTACTTACCTATAAGGTATCTCAAATCCGGGTAGAGGATTAAAACAAGCCCAAACAAGGAACCAAAATGTAAAGCAAACAAATCAAACAATGAAAGAAAATAAAGGTGATCTAGACCTAAGGTAAACCCACTTTTAAGTTTTCTCCCCAGCAGAGTCGCCAGTTCTGTTATACAGTGAGAGAACTGACTTGTGATATTTTGCGTTTGATCGTAAATATTGCGGTTAGCAAGATTCGTCACCGGATTTTCTTTTATCCAAAAGGAAAGGTTGAAAAGAACAGGAAATACCTTTGAGATTATTTCTTGAGTTCGGGGGGTAAATTATGAAAAGGGAAGGTGTTAGCACCCCTTTCATCCATAGTTATCTATGGGCTCTTAGTTGCTTGCTAGATCACTTGCTTTTGTTTAAAAATGTGCTTTGTGGTGGTTTTTGAAGGTATTTTTGAAAAGGCGCCTTTGTTTAGGCAAACTTTGTAATGGTTCTCGTTCGTAAGAATGTATGCAAAGTGTTGGACTTTTGAAAATATTTCATGTTTGGAAAGTTTTTGCTTATTTTGAAAGTGTGTGTTTTGAAAGTGATCAAGGATGTTTGTTTTGAAAGTGAGCAAGTAACTAGAAATAATCTACCTACTCAAAAGTCTTTGATCATTTATTCCTTCCTTTAATATTGCTATCTTACCATTGATTTGGTAAGAAGCCTTATCTTTGGATGTAAAGGGACGGGCGTGAGTCATCGTATAGTCATGATAGCAATATTGTAAGATATCTTAGCATTTCTCTTTGAGGGACTAAGATCATTTGAAAGGCAACATTTGTAGCGTGATCGGGGGACTATGATCTTATATTTTTGATTGTATTTGCTAAGACATCCCACATGCATAACATGACCATTTTTAGGCAACAAGTGGAGTTAACCTTAAGGGTGCATGTGTGAATAGTGTGTTTGATTTGCATGCATTGATTATCTTGAATTAGGGTTATCTACTTGTTGATTTTATCTTTCCATACAAACCCTACTTTACTAGCATTTATATGAAAGCGATAAATTGCGGAAAGTAAAGTTACTATGCTATTACATCATCAAGGGATGGGGTATACAAATTTACAAATGGGGATTGCAAGAAATTAAACTTAATTATCTATTACAACTATATTGAGTAATGTACAAGAATTGAAAAGAAAATAGTGTGCAAGGATGTAAATGGAAAGGAAATGATTTTTGTTTGGATTTTGTTAAGGGTTTGGTTTTAACCTAATTATCTAAAAGAAAATAATTAATTAAATTAAGAAAATTAAGCCTAAACTAATTATGAAAAGAAATTAAGTTTTAAAGCATTCTTTAGGGTTTTTTTAGAAAATAGTTTAAGTTTAATAAAAATAGTATAGAAATTAATTAATTAAAAGAAACCTAAGTTCTAAGTTAATTTTAAATAAAAATAAAATAACTAAACCTAAATCTAATTATTTAATCTATTAAGAAAAAGAATTAAATTTGTTTAAGAAAGTATTTTTCTTGTCTTTTTGTTTTATAAAGAAAATAAAAATATAAGTATGTAAATAATGAAGAAAAATATATTTTTGGATTTTTTTACTAATAATAATAATAATAATAATAATAATAATAATAATAATAATAATAAAAATAATAAAGAAAAATAAAATAAAATAAAATGTAAAAATAAAAGTTAGGGGATTTGAAATTGGATTTGGGAGTTTATTAGAAAAATAGTTTTGAAGCCTGGCCCAATGGTTTTTTTATAATCAGAAAAATAAATAAAATAAAAAAAGTGGGCATGCGTGTGATAAGCAGGCATGGGGTGTGGTGCAACAAAAATGGAAGGTTCAATGGCCTTAGGCCCAAGTGCTGACTTGTGGCAAAAAGAGAGAAAATGTTTGAGAAATAACAAAAAGTGGCAGCGCTGGGGCATGAACCCACGCCCTTAACATGAAATGCGCGCTGCCTTACCATTGGGGTGGCTATACATCCGTTAATTTAAACAAAACCAATAATATATAACACAAATCCAGTCCTAGAAATGACTTCATCTTCAACTTCTAACCATGGTTCCTGTAACTCACTCATTTCTCATCCATTCACAAAACTTCCAACATCAAACTTGTTAGAAATTTCACCACGATTCTGAATATGTAAATAACTTAAACTAATTCTCAAAGATGAACATGAATTTCTAAAATTACCAAATTCTGACATAACTTTTTCCAGATATTCAAACCTAAAATTCTCTAAGCTCAACTATTGTACCCCAAAATTTGCCCTGGTATTTTTCCACCAGAAATCACAGCATCGGGCTTTTCCTGATTTTTCAGATTGGCTCAAGAATCGGTTAGACAGACTTTTCTCGCCAGTCAGACAAAATTTAGGGTTTTCATTGATTTTTTAAGTCGGTTCAAACAGATTGCTTAGGGTTTGGTTGAATTGGCTCAAAGTTTGATCAGACAGGCGTTTCTCCAGTGTTAAGTCAAAATCAGGGTTTTGTGCGCATATTTCTCAAGAAGAGTTAGTTCTATCAATGTTGTTCAGGTTACTCTAAGATAAGGACTGAGGCTGCTGATTGTTAATTTGCAGTTGTTTGGATTAAATCAGTGAAAAGAAGACATGTGGATGTTTGTTTGATTTGACTGTGCATTGTTATGTTTAATTCGGAACGCCGGACGTTTATTAATTATTTCTTTTTTTCTAAAGTCAGAATAATTGGATTTATTTCCAATTGTTTTAATTTAGGAAATTCAAATAATTAAGTTAAACAATTGAAAGGATAAAAGGAATTAATTGGTCAAAAGGAATTTTTATTCATCTTTAATCATTTGTTACAATTGTTATTTAAATACAGTATTTATTTACAAAGTATTTATAATAATAATAGTTACAATAATTAAAATTGAAATAAACTATGTCCTAAATTTCCTAATCTTCATTCTTCTATCCAATGCTCCCTTGTTGCTCATCTATTTTTCATCTGCAAAACAAGAAACAAAAGAAAGGTCAAAGCAGATAAAATAATTAAAGATAGACAGTTAAAAAGATTCATCATTAAAAACAAATGGCCGGAATCAGTTTTGCCCTCTCTGCAAATCACGAGATTTCTCCCGGTTCACAAAGAGGGATGAAATGTTTGCAATAAAACATGAAATGCACAAAGTTGTAATAATGCACAAATTCAAATTTTCAAGCATACTGAGTAAATCCAAAATTTGTCAACCAAGTTTCCAAACAGCATAAAGGCAAACTGAATTGCAATCTCAAACTAAGCCAAAAGCTGTCCAAGGATATCAAAATATCAACAACTCCAAAAGCTGTCAAGAGAAAGTACATAAAGTATGCAAGAAACATGGAAATATGCAGTGGAAAAGGGACAAGTGCAAGCAACATTCAGAATGCATCATCTTCCTAGGCCATTTGTTTTTTCAGAAAAGACGAAATTAAAGCAATAAAAAATGCTTTCTTTAATCCGGAGAGAGAAAGAGAGAGGAAAGCAGATTACAGTACAGCAGGCTAAAGGCTAAAAAGAGCATGTCTCAGAGCTATTCAAAAAGAGGCAGAACATATGCAGCAGAAGTGATCACAAAGAGTGAAAGCCTCAAGCCTTGCAAACCTGTCCAAGGATTGACCAAGAACGAATATACAACACCTCCTGCCCTTAAAAGACAAAAAGGTCAAGACCCTGAAAAAATATACAAAAAGCCAACAACCTGCATAATATATCTCAGAAGCCACAAAGCCTAAAAAAACTCCCAAGTCTAAAAAACCTGAAGTATTCAAACATACACGCCCAAAGCCCCTTTTCAAAAACCTGCATAAGCCTTTGCCTCAAAAAAACAGCATAAGCCTAAACTGGTTCAAGCCTATCAAACACATAACCTGTGTTAAACCTCAAGCTCAACCTTTTCAAAACCTGCATATGCCTTCAAGCCAAAGCTGCTAAAACCTGGTACTGCAAAAAGCCTAACAGAAGCCTTTCATCCAAACAAATATAACAAAACATTCAAATACCTGCAAAAAACCAGTAAAGCACCCAAGCCTTACCATTCAAACAACCATAACCTGCAACTCAAAAGTCCTCAACCAAACCATAACCTGCAAATCAAAAGCCCTCAACCAAGAGCCATAGCCACAAACTAAAGCCCAAGCGTTCAAGGCAACGAAAGCCCTCAGAATTGCTTCATCACTGGGCTGACAACAACATCATCAAAATATTTAAGATATCAAAACATATCAAGCATTCAAGGCTACTCATAGGCAAACATACAAGGCATTCAGCATATCAGCAAATCATCATCTCAGGATCCACAAAGGCAATATACGAAGCATACAGAAGCAAATAGGGTCAAGCATACGAGGCAAAGAGGGACAAAATAAGAAGAGGAAAAAGTGATCAAACTAGGTTTTCAGTTTTGTTCATCATCAAACCGGAAGAAGGCAAAGAAAGCATACAGAGTATCAGATCTCCCAGCAAAGCAAGCCAGCTCATCAGCGCTTTCCCCTCACCTCTGGCCGCTACAGCGCCTCCCAATTCCCCCCTCCTCCGTCTCCAAGAGGTAGTATCGTTCCCTCTTTTTCTTTCACGCACCTCAAAATAACCACAACAATACTTAATCAGAATCAACAAACGAAAAATCAGAACATGCAAGGACAAAAATCAAAAACCCTAAAAACGTTCAAAATCGTTACCTTTTTTCTCATTCTTCGCATTGCCCAACCACTGAGGGAGAAGGAGGGATGATGGCGCGGTGGCCCTAGGCGGAGGGTCTCGATTCAGTGGCCCTTACGTTGAGGAAAATGAAGAGGAATGAACGAAATGAGGAGAACGGCGCGCCTCTATAACAAACCCTAAATCCCTTTCTGAAACGAAACACTCAAACCCTTACAATTGTTTGGCAAAACGTTGGGCCTTGCCCCTTTCTAAAAACACCAAAGCCCATTGCAAATCCGGGTGCACCCCACCCTCTTTTGTTCCAATCAGCATTGTGTTTATTTGGGCCTTTGAATTTCCTTTAGCCCATTTTCTTTTGATTTACACATAGACTAACACACTAAATTTTTACTAACTCTTTTATCTTCTTTTTTATAACACAATTAGATCTTGTAAAGTAAAATAACCCACTAACTATTCTTTTCATTATTTTTATCAATTACTCTTTTTATTAAAAAAAATACTTGTTTTTTCTTTTATTTCTTTTTTGACTAAACATTTGCTTATATACAAACATGTAAAAAATTAATTTTTCTTGAAAACATTTCTTTTTAACTTTTGTATATAAAATACTAATGCATAAGAATATTAATTTTCTCTAAATACTTTTCTTTTCTTAAAATATTTTGCTTTGTACATAATTAATAAAATACATTATTTTCAATACCTAAAAGAATAGAACTTAAAACATTTTCTTTTCTTTTAATTAAATTTTCTTATTTGTATATAATTAACAAAATACAAGATAAGAATACAAAATACATAACAAACACTTAATAAATACATTAAATTCACATTTTTTTCGCACTTATAAATAATTACATACACATACACCTTTACAATACACATTTGATTATCTTTATACATTGATACATTCATATTTGCTTATCTTGTACATTCTGCGATCGCAATTCGATTTGGTTGTAAATTATTGGACACTACTCTCCTTAAAGTCTCATCCCCCATTTGTAAATAATTGTACCCCATCCCCAGGATACTAATATGTAATAGTTTAGGACTTTAAATTCCCGCAATTTATCGCTTTCGAATTATACCATGGTTAGACCTAGGGTTTGTATGTACATAAAATCGAACGCTAGATAACCTAATACAAGACAAATACATGAAATCAATACATAATCACACTTGCATCCCTAGGGTAATCCCACTCGTTGCCTTCCAAAATGGGCCATGCTTGCACGTTGAGTATCTTTGGAAAAACAATTCAAATGATCATAAGTCCCTCGATGACGCTTTCGAAAGTTGCCTATCAAAATGATCATAGTCCCTTCAAGCAAATCGCCAAAGACACTTGGCATCATTGCATTCATGGTCCACACGATGACCCGCGCCTGTCCCGTTAAACATCCTAAACGCAAGATTGTCCACCAAATACAATGGTGGAACAAAATTGTTAAAAAGGGTTAAAACATGAGAAAAACCTTTGAGTAAACTTAGGGGTAGACAAAACTCTTAGTTACTTGATCAACTTGCAAAAAATGCTTGCCTACTTTTCAAACCATAAACACTTTCAAAACAAACTCTCAAAAACATTTGAAACATCTTTTCGAAAAGATACACACCTTCGTATATACTCAAACACGAGTCATTACAATGGTTGCCGAAACAAAGGCGTCTATTTCAAAACATTTTCAAAACACACACACACACCATTTCAAGCAATCAAAAAAATCAAGGCAAGTGATCTAAAACCAAGTAACTAAGAGCCCATGGATAACCATGGATGAAAAGGGTGCTAATACCTTCCCTTTTCATAATCTACCCCCCGAACCCACGAAACATCTCAAAAGGTTTTTCCTGTGCTTTTTAACCTTTCCTTTAGGATAAAATAAAAAGTCGGTGGCGACTCTTGCTAAACCGAACAAGTGCGAAAACAAACGCAAAACCCAAGTCAATTCTCCCATCGTATCACATCAACCAATATAAATGAAAACTATGAATATGTACAACTTCAGAGCAATGATATCTACATTTTATCTTCACAAATCAGAATCAAATGATGCTTGTATGAAGAGATAGAAGTTTAGATAACTTAACTTGTAGATGGAGGTCATGTTTTCAGTTTGAGCAAGCTTTGAGGTTTCCTAATGATCTGTTTAGCTGGCCTGGATCTCCTTGAGTGTATTCCAACTTATACTTTGCTTTGAGGATGGCTGAAACTCCCAACTCAAGTCAAGTTGCAAGCTTCGGTTTTGAAAATGGTGGATGGTGATGAAGGGGTTATAGTCAGGAAATAGGGGCCTGGATCACTTGTATATGATGTATGTAAGGTGTTTGGATGATTAGAAATCAAAACGCACGAGTGAAAATGGAGATGATGAGTTTTTGTTCAAAACTGTCAAGTTATGGTAGATTTTATGCAGCAGGGTGCTTGGGAGGTTTTGTACGCCTAATCGCTATTTTCTGTGGTTGCGTTTTGTGGGGGTTAAAAACCCCCGCTATTTGATTGTTTTTGTTACAGGCCAGGTGAAGAAGACGAGACGTGTAAGCACACCACTGGATAATTCAAATATAACGCACATTTTTTATCTTTCCAGCATATGCGTTTATTTTCCTATATTATTTTTATTGCCCACTATACTAACAGATGCAACACCATGACGTAGTGGAAAGTGAGGTGGACGTTCACTATTGGGACCTGGGTTCGATTCCCAGGTCCCCCAAAAGCTTGTTTCTATTTTTTCATAATATGTTCTCATGCAGCGCTTTAGGAGGCGTCCATCATACACCTTGTTCATCCAAGCGCCGGGTGGCCTCCCATGCAAATCCCATGGCTCATGTTGAAGGACCACAATAATCCTCAGTCAACGCAGGCATAGATGATCTCAAAAGTCCAAACGGACTGGCCAACAAATGGGCCAGAATTGCTTCTTCAAAATCTCCATTTGGGTCATCACACCCCCCCTGGTTTGTTATTTTTTTATTTTTCTTTCTCTTTTTAATAATTATTCATATTATTATTATTAACTAACAAATTATTTTTCATATTAAATTCAGAAACTTAAATATTTATAATATTTTTATTATTCATTATTTTTACTATTAATAATTACTTTTGTAAATAAATTGTAATTAATTAGTTTATTTTTTTAATTAGGGCAATTTTAATCTCTTTTTCATAAATAAATAAAAATCATGTAGAATTAGGATTGACAATTTTCAATCATATTTTCTTATTATTATTATTTATTAATTATTATTATTTTTTTTGTAAATAAAATGTAAATTAATTAATTTAGTTAATTAGGTTAACTTTGACATTTTTTATAATAAGTAAAATAATCTAGAATTAGGGTTTTCTTGACCTTTAATTTCCTTATTTTTATTTCCATAAAAAACATAAAAAACATTTTTCTTATAATTATTTCATTAATTAGTAATTAGTTTTAATTTTAATTGATTGCAAAAAAGAGGACAAACTACTTTCTTTATTTCTCTCAAAAAGGGTCAAAACCCTAAGGACGTCCCGATTCTATTTCTTTTCGCGCATTATTCTTATTTTAATTATTTATGTATCTGCTCAGAGGATGTAATAGTTAATTAGGTTTTACCGCTTTCTTTACTTGCACTTTATTTCCAAATGGGTTTTTGTTTTTGGCGATGTATAGACTCACGCCTTGTAATAGCGTAGATTCATATTTCCTCACTTTATTTTCCGCACTCTTAACTGTTAATATGCATGAAAGACTTGGATGAAAAATTAAAAACAACTCATAGCTCACAAATAACATGTACAAGATAATATAACATGAAAACAACACACATGCACATGCCACTCCTAGGGTACGCCTCATTGGTTGCCTCGAACGTGGTCGTCAAGTATATGGTGTTTTAGAGGTCGCCCTCCTGTCTAAAGATCCAGTTGCCTCGAAACGGTTGCCTCAGATAAAAGGATCTAGGACATTAGGGTTACTTCTAAGGTGTCCTACTATTGCTTCGGTGACCACATTGTCCCTTATAATCGAATTGACCCGAATACCTCCAACAACGGTGCTACCTACTTCTCAATAGTGGGATAGTACTGTCTAAAGGATTCTTACACAGCCTAATTCCTTATAGTAGGTAGATTTCTCTTAAGTATTTGCTCTCTCAAAACAAACAAAACAAACTTTTCACACTGACACTTTCAAAAGTTTTCAAACGAATTTTTCATACACTCTTGAGGACAGATACAAGAGTCACTTAGAAATTTTTTCAAACGAAACTTTTTCAAAACCCACACACACTTGAAAAGCAAACAAATTTTTGAAAACATAAGAGCAAATACCTGAGAGCCCGTGGATAACCACGGATAGAAAGGGTGCTAACACCTTCCCTTTCTATAAATCTACCTCCCGAACCGAGAGACATCTCAAAGAAGGAATTTTGCTGTGCTTTTGTCCTTTCCATGTTGGAGAACATAAAAGACGGTGGCGACTCTTGCTTACCGCGACATTTCGCGATCCAGCTTACAAAAACAGTCAGTTCTATTTCCACCGATCACATAACTGGCGACTCTGTTAGGGACAATAAAAGTGAGGTATACCTTAGGATTAGATCATACTTATGTTTTCAATTGCTTGCTTTGATTGCTTTATATTTGTGGGCATTGCATCGGAGTTTCATGGATCCTAACCCGGATATGGGGATACCCTTTTAGGTAGCATAAGCTGTGAGGGACCTGTCCGGCGTAGACCGACACGGGTGAAGCAGTGGCTACGTTGGTGTGGCACCTTGGTCTGTACCGATATCCCTTGTGTTGCAACGAGGAGAATATGGGTCTTCTGAGGAGTCATTAAGCACCAACCGACCTTAGAACCCTAAATTGACCCAACTTGGCCATAGAACAGTAGCAGTATGCTACACCCATTGAGGCTAAACTCTCGCGATGGTTCTGGCCGCAAGAAAAGATTGCGACGCTGGAGTTATGACCGATTGAGGGTAGTCAGTGATATTGGGATCCTCTAGAACCCGATTACTTTTGATAGGACAGGTCTTAACCAACGAAACTGAAAGAGGGTAGTACCTAGACCTCATGCTGGCCTAAACTCTAAGGGCTGTCTTGTGTGACTTGTGTGCCTTATCATGTTTGCTTTTGTGAATACTTGTGGTGTGCTTTATCATAACATCATACCATCATACCATTGCATGCATCCTACATAAGGACTGACCCATTTCAAAGACAAGAGGGTTTCATCTTTGCTCTGTTTTGTAGGACATTATGATGCCCATGCGAAGGAATACTATCCGGTTCAATTTTGTTCACCCACCTGATCTGCTCAAAGAATTGGTTGACAGAATTCCAAATACTACTTCCTTCATCCAGAGGCATGGTTCTCTTCTCGGTTTAGTCACTTCAAAGTGGGACCAACAACTGATGAGTGTCCTGACCCAGTTTTATGATCCCCTGTATCATTGCTTCACTTTTCAAGACTTCCAACTGGTCCCTACCCTGGAAGAATTCTCTGATTTGCTTGGTACCCCTATCTTGGATCAGACTACCTTCACTGGTTGGGAAAAGACTCTTAGGCTTGAGGAGATTGCTGCAGCCCTTCCTTTGACCAACAAAGAGGTAATGGATAACTGGGTGACTAGAAGCGGAGTTAAGGGCTTTTTGGCTAAGTTTCTGATTGGTAAAGCTAATAGTTTCTGGAACGACTTAGACTTCAGGGCGTACGAAGACATTCTGGCTCTCCTAATCTATGGTCTGGTTCTGTTTCCAAATCCTGATACCTTTGTCAATGTCAATGCCATAAGGATCTTCATGTCTCGGAACCCTGTGCCCACTCTCTTGGGTGATATCCTGCAACAACTCTATGCTCGTACTGCTCGAAGACGGGGAACTTTGTGGTGTTGTGCTCCTTTGTTAGTGAGGTGGTTTATTTCGCACCTCCCTAAGTTCGTGCTGAAGAACAAGGAAGGAAGAGGCTGGGCTCATAGGTTAATGTCTCTCACTGATAATGACATCATTTGGACTCTCAGAGGTTTGGATGAGGTAGCTGTTATTGATCATTGCGGAGAATATCCTAATGTTCCTTTGATCGGTACGCAGGGAGAAATCTCTTACAATCCATGTCTAGCTCTCCGTCAATTTGGAAGGGCCAGAAGAGCAGGGCCTCATGAGATGTTGGTACCTCACATCAGTTTTGAGTTTCAGGTAGACAGTGACGAACTGCGTCGTAAATTCATCCGGGCTTGGGACATAATTCACAAAGCTGATCCACAGGAGTTGGGACCGAAGACTTCTCTGCCTATGGAATCCTACTACAGATGGGTCCGCATCCGTGCTCAGAAGTTAGGTATGCCATACGAAGCTGTCAGGCCTATCATTCTTGAATTTCCTGATAAAGACGGGGTTCCTCCAACTGTACTCCCTCCTCAGATACCCACTGATGTTGACACACTAAAGAGGTCTTGGGCGCAACTACAGGAAGAACGGGATTCTTATAACGAAAAGTTCAATGAACAAGAACAGAAAATCCAGAAGCTGACAAAGTAGTTGGAGAACGAGCGGGTCCTGAATGACTATATCCAGACTGAGAAGAGGAGGCCATGGGAGCACTGACGGGCCTTGGATATTTCTTTTACAACTTTTATTTCCTTTTCAGTATTTTCATTTATGTAACGCCTAAGGGCAATTTCTTGAACAATTCAAAGTTAAATCTAATGAAGTGTGTTTCCTTTTTTGTCTACAAAGTTGAATCCCGATTGTCTTTGAAAACATAAATCATACGCATTCCATGCATCATATGCATAACAGGTACTCTTTTCTACAGGTTGCTTAATCTTCTTCGCTGTTTATTTCAGCAATCATCATGAATCCTGAATCATCTACTGAACAAGCTATCAAGGCCCTCCAGGCCCAGAACGCCCAGTTTCAAGAGCTGGTCATGAGCTTAGCCCAGGGACAACAGGAATTGAAGACTCTGCTGTTGAAAAAGAAGAAGAAAAGGACTGTGCTGTTCAATACTGGACGGAGGTTTGGTAATACACTGCAAAATGAGGTTGATCAGGCTACTTCCTCTGTAGGGAAAGAAAATCCCCAAGGGGGAAGGGTTCCTAGTCCCGTGGTCTCCGACAACGAGATGGATTTCAATGATGAACAATACCCTCCTGCTGAGGACAGATACAAACAGCTAGAGGACCGGTTAAGTGGCATGGAGATTCAACATGTGCCTGGGTTGGATTTTGGAGATCTAGGTTTGTCTTCTGAGGTGGTGATCCCACACAAGTTCAAGGCACCTTCTTTTGCAAAGTACGACGAGGCATCTTGTCCTAAGCTGCATCTCAGATCATATGTAAGGAAGATCCAACCTTACACTGCAGACAAGAACCTATGGACCCATTTCTTCCAGGATAGCCTTTCAGGGGCTCAACTCGAGTGGTTCTATCAGCTGGATGGAGCCAGTATTAGAAACTGGGAGGACTTGGCTACTGCATTTTATAAGCAGTATCAGTACAATGCCGACCTTGCTCCTACACGTACCCAACTCCAGGGTATGTCTCTAGGGACGGGAGAAGGTTTTAAGGAGTACGCGCAAAAGTGGAGAGACCTGGCTGGCAGGGTGCAGCCACCGTTGACTGACCGTGAACTCGTGGACATGTTCTTGGGGACCCTGTCTGGTCCGTTCTTCAACCACCTGATTGGTAATTCTTCTGCAGGGTTTACAGACCTCATTCTGACTGGTGAGAGGATCGAAGCTGGTATCAAGTCTGGGAAGATACAGAAAGGTGCATCCTCGAGTTCTGAAAAGAAACCGTTCAAAAAGGAATCTAGTGCTGTTTATGGTCCAAGAAGACAAAATAAACCGGAACGCCGCCAAGCTGTCAACGCGGTGGTTATTTCTAAGCCTGCTGCTGCTCCTCAGCAATACAACCAACCTAGGGGTGAGAGACCCAAAAGGCAGTACACTCGGCTTAGTATGACCCTCTCTCAGATATTGCCGCAACTACTGTCAACCAATCTGGTAACTGTCAAGGAAGCTCCGAAGGTAGTGAACACCACATCTCCGAAGTATAATCCCAACGCCTGCTGTGCTTATCACTCTGACAGCCCGGGGCATTCTACTGATGATTGTTGGGCTCTGAGGAATAAGGTTCAGGACCTTATTGATGATAAAGAAATACAGTTCGAGGCGCCCAAAAGGCCCAATGTTGTGACCGCTCCCATGCCCTAGCATGGAGTGAATGCTGTTGAGGAAGACCTGTATGTAGCCTCTGTGGATGAGATTGTTACTCCGTTATTAACTGTCAAAAGGAACCTGTTGCTAGCCGGTTTATTTCTGGGATATAGTAAAGGTTGCCATCTGTGTTCCGTTTCACCTGCTGGTTGTCCTTTGTTGAAGTCAGGCGTCCAAAACCTGATGGATAATAAAGAGATCTTGTTCGAGAAGATTGATGTTCCTGTTATCCCTAGTGAAGAAGTTTCTATTGTCACTATTTTCAATAACCCTCCTAAGGCTACCTCAAAGAAGCCCGTCAAAATCCTGTCTACTCAGAAGATTGCTCCCATCATCATTACTGTTCCGGGGCCCATCCCTTATGCATCTGACAAAGCTGTCCCGTGGCACTATGGGGCAGATGTTTATGTGCTTGGAGTTAAACAAGAGTTTGATACTAGTACCGGTGTCAGCAACATCACTGGGCCTGCCAAGGTTACTCGCAGTGGTAGGCTCTTCTCACCTGATATTGCGCCACCAGCTATTCAGAGACCTCTCGTCATTACACCTACAAGTGTGCCTGTTTCTCTGCCTGACCAAGTTCCTATTTCCACCCCTGATGTCGAGTCATCTGACGCTCGGGGCAAAGGGATTTCTACTGATGTGCCTGCCCGGACGGAGGCACCGAAGACCGTCAATGTTGAAGCTTCCAAGCAAGAGATGGAAGAGATCCTTAAGATTATCAAGAAGAGTGATTTCAATGTAGTCGAGCAGCTGGGGCACACCCCCTCTAAAATCTCTATGCTATCACTGCTGTTGTGTTCAGAGGCCCACGCCAAGGCCCTGATTTCCTTCCTGAAGACGGCCCATGTGCCACAAGAAACGTCTGCTGATCAATTTACCGATTGTGTGGCCAACTTGACTGCTGATAATGGGTTGGGTTTCTCTGACGCCGATCTGACTGCCAAAGGAAAGAACCATAACGATGCCCTGCATGTCTCCATTGAATGCAGGGGCACTACTCTCGCCCATGTGTTGGTAGACACCGGTTATTCGTTGAACGTATTACCCAAGAAAGCTCTAGACAGGCTGGATTGTGAGGGTTTAGAGCTCAAACCTAGTAACATTGTTGTCCGGGCCTTTGACGGGTCGAAGAGGATGGTACATGGTGAAGTTGACATTCCAATCAGGGTTGGTTCTCAAGTTTTCGATTCTACTTTCTATGTGATGGACATCCGACCATCCTATTCTTGTTTGCTGGGTCCTCCATGGATCCACAAGGCTGGAGCTGTGACCTCTACACTACATCAGAAGCTGAAATACCCGGTCAAGGGGAAGATTGTGACAGTTCAGGGGGAGGAAGAATACATGGTCAGCCACCTTAACTCGTTCCGGTACATAGAAATGGATGGGGAGTTCATTGAGACCCCCTTTCAACATTTTGAGGAGGTGCCTCAGACACTGGCATCAGCAGAGACTGTGACTGAAGAAGATTCTCCTTTGAAGATGGCTTCCTTGAAGGATGCCCGGGCTGTGATTGAGAAGGATGAGTGCGCAAACTGGGGCCGACTTCCTGATTTCACTCCTAAGACTGACAAGTTTGGTTTGGGTTTCACTGCAGAAGCTCAGAGGGCTGTTCGTAAAGCAAGGATTGGAAGACCTCTTGTGTTAATCACCAACCCGGGAGTAAATGCTATTGAAGAAGAGGCGGAAGAATCTAAATTCGACAGCTGGATCTACCCAACGACTAACGGTGGACTAAGCAACTGGACTGCCAAAGACTACATACCTATTACTTTTGTCACTCAGTAATGAACTCCTTTGTTTTAAATTTGTAACAAACAATAATTTGAAACTTTAAGGCCCGGCGTCTTACCCGGGGCACCGTGGCTTCATTTGTGAGGGCTTATTATTTGTCATTTTCATATATCATGAATAAAAACATTGAACATTTTTCGTATTTCAAATCTTGTGCTCCCTTTATTTCTTTATATATTGCAAAACAACTATATTTACACACACTCACCTATACAGGTTCCAATCCACTCTGGATCCCACTGGTAACGACTCTGCTACTGCCAATTATGACTTCGAAAATCCGATCAACTTAGCCGAAGACGAAGGTGAAGATGATTGCGAAGTGCCTGGTGAGCTTGCAAGACTGCTACTCCAGGAAGAGAGGGCCATTCAGCCACATGAAGAGCCAGTGGAAACGGTAAATCTGGGTACTGAGACAGACAGAAAGGAAGTCAAGATTGGTGCCAATCTAGAGCTCAGTGTGAAACAACGGTTGATTCAGATGTTGCATGAATATGTGGAAATCTTTGCCTGGTCTTACGAAGACATGCCTGGGTTGGATACTGACATTGTGGTTCATCACCTGCCTACCAAGGAAGAATGAACTCCGGTAAAACAGAAGGTCCGCCGTATGCGTCCAGAGATGTCCGAGAAAATCAAGGCTGAGGTTATGAAACAATTTGATGCCGGGTTTCTAGCAGTGACTTCTTACCCTCAGTGGGTTGCCAACGTGGTTCCAGTGCCGAAGAAGGATGGTAAGGTCCGAATGTGTGTTGATTACAGGGATTTGAATAGGGCCAGCCCTAAGGATGACTTCCCTCTACCTCACATCGACGTTCTGGTTGACAATACGGCTCAGCATAAGGTATTCTCCTTCATGGATGGGTTCTCAGGTTATAATCAGATCAAGATGGCTCCTGAAGACATGGAGAAGACCACTTTTGTTACTCAGTGGGGCACTTTTTGCTACAAGGTCATGCCATTTGGGTTGAAAAATGCTGGGGCAACCTACCAACGTGCCATGGTTGCTTTGTTTCATGATATGATCCATCATGAGATCAAAGTATATGTCGATGATATGATTGCAAGGTCCCAAACTGAGGAAGAACACCTTGACCATCTACATAAGCTGTTTGACCGTCTGAAGTTGTACAAGCTGAGGTTGAACCCGAACAAGTGCACCTTCAGGGTGAGATCTGGAAAATTGCTAGGTTTCGTCGTAAGTGACAAAGGTATTCAAGTGGACCCTGCCAAAGTGAAAGCCATACAAGAGATACCAGTTCCTAAGACAGAAAAAGAAGTCAGAGGCTTTCTAGGATGGCTGAACTATATTGCCCGATTCATCTCACATCTAACTGCTACCTGTGAACCAATCTTCAAGCTGCTGAAGAAAGATCAAGTAGTACATTGGAACGATGAATGTCAGGCCGCTTTCGAAAGAATCAAAGAGTATCTCCAAGAACCACTCATTCTTATGCCACTGGTTGAAGGGAGACCTCTAATCTTATACCTGACAGTACTCGACAACTCAATGGGGTGTGTGCTGGGGCAGCATGACAAGTCTGGCCGAAAAGAGCACGCTATTTATTACCTTAGCAAAACGTTTACCGACTGTGAGACCCGATACTCACTGCTCGAGAAAACTTGCTGCGCTTTGGTATGGGCTGCTCGTCGGCTGAGACAGTATATGTTGACTCACACTACTCTGTTGATTTCAAAAATGGATCCAATAAAGTATATCTTCGAAAATCCTGCCTTGTTCGGAAGAATAGCAAGATGGCAAATGATCTTGATGGAATACGACATCCAGTATACGACTCAGAAAGCCTTCAAGGGAAGTGTATTGGCAGACCATTTGGCACACCAAGCAGTGGATGACTACCAGTCCATGAACTTTGAATTTCCAGACGAGAACATCATGGTAGTGACTGATTATGAAGTACCTGGACTGGATGAAGGACCTAAGGAAGGATCCCGATAGTCTATGCACTTTGACAGAGCCTCAAACGCTTTGGGTAACGGTATTGGCGCTGTGATCAAATCCCCAAAAGGCACTCATACCCCACTTACTGCCCGACTATGTTTCAATTGCACCAACAACATGGCGGAGTATGAGGCATGCATCATGGGTCTCCAAGCTGCAATTGACCTAAGGATCAAGTTTTTGAGTGTCTTCGGAGATTCCTCTCTTGTGATCAGTCAGATCAAAGGCGAGTGGGATACGAAACACCCAAACCTTATTCCTTACAAAGAGTATGTGTTGACATTGATCCCCCATTTCGAAGAGATAACTTTTGAACACTTCCCAAGAGAGGAGAATCAGTTGGCGGACGCGCTGGCTACGATGTCTTCTATGTTCAAAGTCAAATGGGACAACGAGGCTCCCCGGATCATTATCTGGAAATTGGATGAACCCGCACATTGCTGCGACCTTGAGGATGAAGAGGTAACTGAAAAACCTTGGTATCATGAAGTGAAGAGGTACTTGGAAGCTCAAGAATACCCCGAGGATGCATCCGTTAACGACAAGAAGTTTCTGAGAAGGTTCGCAGCAAAGTTCTTCCTCAGCAACGTCATTCTATACAAGCGAAATCATGATTCAACCTTACTGCGTTGTGTGGATAAGACTGAAGCAGAAAGGATCATGGCAGAGCTACATGAAGGTACCTTCGGAACACATTCCAGTGGACATACCATGGCAAAGAAGATCCTTCGGGCAGGATATTTCTGGTCCACAATGGAAGTTGACTGTTACCAACGTTCTCGGATGTGTCACAAATGCCAGATATATGCAGATAAGGTGCACATTCCTCCAGTACCTCTGAACGTCTTGACATCACCTTGGCCTTTTACAATGTGGGGCATTGATATGATCGGCGAGATCAGACCGACGACATCCAACGGGCATCGCTTCATCCTAGTAGCGATTGATTACTTCACAAAGTGGGTTGAAGCAGCTTCCTATGCCACCGTAACCAAGAACGTCGTGGCACGGTTCATTCGGCACAACCTGATCTGTCGATACGGTGTACCTGAGAGGATTATTACGGACAATGGTACCAATCTTAACAACAAGATGATCATTGAGCTCTGCGAGCAATTCAAGATACAGCACCACAACTCTTCTCCCTACCGACCGAAGATGAATGGGGCTGTAGAAGCAGCTAATAAAAATATCAAGAAAATTGTGCAGAAGATGACAGTGACCTACAAGGATTGGCACGAGATGTTACCGTTTGCTCTTCATGGGTACCGTACCTCAGCACGGACGTCAACAAGGGCAACCCCCTTTTCCTTGGTCTATAGCATGGAGGCAGTCTTGCCTATCGAAGTTCAGATACCCTCTCTCCGGATAATGAAGGATGCAGGTTTGAGCGAAGATGACTGGATCCAGACTCGGCTTGATCAATTAAATCTAATTGACGAAAAGAGACTCACTGCTATGTGCCATGGTCAGACGTACCAAAAATGGATGATCAGGGCATTTAACAAGAAAGTCAGACAACAAGAGTATCAAGTCGGAGACCTGGTAATCAAACGCATCATTCTTCCTCAAAGTGATCCCAGGGGCAAATGGACCCCTACGTACGAAGGGCCATTTGTGGTTAAACATATCTTCTCAGGAGGAGCTATGATTCTAACCACCATGGATGGTGACGACCTTCCTCACCCCGCCAATGCAGACATAGTAAAAAAATACTACGCATGAACTAAAGACCCGCTAGGTTGACACACCTAGGCAAAAATAATGGCTTCCCAGCGAACCAAAAGGGTTCGGGCAAAAATAAGGGATGAAATGAAAAAATCTGTACACCCGGCAAGTCGAAAACCTGAAAAGGCGGCTTGGGCAAAAATGGGTATCCCGCTGGACTGAAAACCCAAAAGGGCGGTACAGGAAAAAGTTAGGGATTAAAGCGTAATACCATGTCTCATTGGATCACCTTGCATCCAGAATCTGGTATCAACTATCAGGTTCAGACGACATCAATCAATCAACTTCATCTTCAACTGAGCAGCAAAGTGATGAGACGCTTGAAGACATAAAGGCGATAGCAGAGTTGGAACCCAGTGGGATTTTTCACATAGCTGTTTTGTTTTCCTTTCACAAAATGTATAAACTCTGTTGTTCGGCGGTGTTCTCTTACTAGGACGTCAGCCTCTTGTACACAAAAAACGCCTATTTACAGGCAAATTCAAAAATCAATACAAATTCACTTTTCCAGACAAATTGCCAATTATTTTTTCTTTTTCTGTTTTGTTTTGCAAAGAACGTCCAATGTTCATTTTTGATATATGCATTTGACACTAATTGTTAAACTCATAAATACTTGCATGCGAAACAAAGGACTAATTGCAGGTGACATCAGAAACAGGGGCAATAATGAGTTGTCTAAGCGATCTAGTTGCTCTGTCTACCAAGGTACCAAGGTAAGTTCGGCTGAAGAATGTAACCAGGATACCTCCACTCCCCGCAGAGTAAGACAAATCAGCAATACTCTCTCCGAGCAGAGTTGGTCTCCCATAAGCCCTAACAAGGCACAACATCTCTAGCAAGTCAGCGATACTCTCCCCAAGCAGAGTTAGTCTACTGTCAGCCTTAAGGAAGTTGGGTATCCCCAGAAAATCTCAACATTCCCCAGCGGAGTATACATATGTTCCTAAGCAAGCATCCCCGACAGTCTTAATATAAGATTGTTCCCCGGTGGAATACAAGACACCCCTAATGGAGCCACTCCCCAGTACAGTCCAAAAAGTTTCCCCAAGAGAGTTGAATTATCCTCCCCAGTAGATTCTGGAAGCTTATCCCCAGTAGATTCTGGAAGCTTATCCCCTGCAGAGTACGAACGCGCCTCTCCCAGCCATATTCAGAGGTTATTCCCCACCAGAGCTTATAACTGGGTTATCCTCAGCTAATTACAACGGAAAGATCGTCCTCGGCAAAGTTCTTTCTATCCCCAGCGGAGTTCATCAAAATCCCCAACAAAGCTTATCAATGGAATCCCCAGCGGAGTTGTTATCAAAACCTCAGCGAAGTATCTCTTTCCCCACAGAGTATTTCCCGCAGAGTAATCTCTCCAACAAGTTTATTCCCCAACGAAGTCATCTTCTCCTACTGGTTTATTCTTGCAATCATCATCCCCAGCGGAAATGAAGAACTCTATTCTTCAAACATCAGCCCAGGATTCAACAAGCTCCTGGCATTCGTCAAGGATTTATTTTCCTAGACGAAAATACATTCATAGACATTTCACATTTTATATATTCTGCTTACATACGTGATAAAATGCATACAACACGATCTCGTTTGGAGAACATCATGACATCATGCATTTCATACATCATGACATTGCATACAACTGATGTTTTGCCTTTTCAGGAAAAAGGTCAATCCAAAGATGATTACTATCAACTGTCGCAATTCCAGATTCGATTCCTGTATCTAGCCAGGGCATATCTATGAGTGACTGATTGTAGATTCGATACCTGTATCCAGCCAGGGCATATCTGCATGAAGAGTTTAGAGATTCGATACCTGTATCCAGCCAGGGCATATCTGTAGACGACCAATTCCAGATTCGATACCTGCATCCAGCCAGGGCATATCTGTGAGTAATTGATTGTAGATTCGATACCTGTATCCAGCCAGGGCATATCTGCATGAAGAGTTTAGAGATTCGACTCCTGTATCCAGCCAGGGCATATCTGTAGACGACTAATTCCAGATTCGATTCCTGTATCTATCCAGGGCATATCTGTGAGTGATTGATTGTAGATTCGATACCTGTATCCAGCCAGGGCATGTCTGCATGAAGAGTTTAGAGATTTGATACCAGTATCCAGCCAGGGCACGTCTGTAAACAACCTTTTGAAGTTCCGGATTTGATTCCTGTATCTAGACAGGGCATATCTGTGAGCGATTAATTGTAGATTCGATACCTGTATCTAGCCAGGGCATATCTGCATGAAGAGTTTGAAGATCAACCCCTGTAACATGCCAAGTAATTATCTTTCTTTCTCAGGTACGCAAGTTCTCGCTAAGGAATCTCTTACGCGATCGACATCTCCACAACTATCCATTACATTTCCAAATGGCATCTATAAGCCCATTCCCGACAAGGTTATGTCACATCTCCAGATGGCATCTATAAGCCCATCCTCTTATCCATCATATCTCCAAATGGCATCTGTAAGCCCATTCCCGCTGTCACACTGCTGATACTCCACTATGTGAGTGCAAATTTCTGGGCACTCTAGTGTTCAATCATCTTCCACCTTCAGATCACGAAAGGCACACAAGCCAATCTACATCCTCAGGTCTAAGAAGATTGAACAGGGGCAACTGTTGTACCCCAAAATTTGCCCTCCCATATTCTTCAAGATTTGTCAAGATCAATCTTCAAATGGTTCAAGATCTCTCAGAAGGTTGCACAGTCAAACATCCTCCTAAGCCAGTCAAAATTAGGGTTTTGGTTCGTGCAAGGAAGTTGAGGTTTCCAGTGGTTCAATTAAGTCACATAGGCCCATATACATTGTCAAACATCTACATGTCAAGTTTCAAGGCTCACAGGGTCAAGTTGCACAGTCAAAAGCCCTATTTGGTTCACAATCAACTGCAAGGGCAAAATGGTCATTTGGCAGTCAAAAGTCAAAATTTTTGGTCAACATCTTATTTTGAAGCCACAATCATCATTTGATCAAGTCTTGATCATGATTCCACAAGCATGGCTCAAAAATCATCAAAGATGCAAAAGTTACTATTTTTGGACAGTTGAAAAGTCAACTGTAACTTGACCAAGGCATAACTTTTTCATGGTTCATCAAAAAAATCCCATCCAATGCTCATTTTGAAGGGGATGACATTTCCTAAAACTCATCTTCACATTCCAAGTCCAAGAAATGCTCTCACAAAAAATTATCAATTTCTACATTATGGGTCAATTTCAAAAGTCAACAAAAAGGCATTTTAAGTCAAAGACCAGAATTTGAGATTGGTAAATCCAAATGACATGGGACCAAAGGAATTGGTTAGAGGACTTCAAGACCTTTCCAAAATGTCCAAGAACATGTTCATATGATCAAAATTGAGCAAGATATGCATTGGAGAAGTTGGGAAATTTTTGGGAATTTGCAAAAGTCAACTTTGCCTAAAACACCTTGTTTTTGCTAATGGGCCCCAAATTCCTTCTTGAATCTTTACCCAAAGCATATGCACGACCCATTGAGATTAAATTGAGTTATTTTCTTATTTTTATTAATTAATTGGATTTTTAATTGATTATTAATTCATTTAATTCATTTAAATGTAGGAAAATACCAAGATATGTTTTTTCAAAGCTTTTGTGAAGCAAATACACTCAGGGCAAGCTGGCAATTTCGTGCATCCATCAAAGAGACAAAAATCTCCCAATTTGGCAAGGTTTTTCAATCAAAAAGATTGAAAAATATTTGATTGAAAATCAAATATTGAAAACTTTATTCCATGGATCTTTGACCTAGTTTGTACCCTAATTCCATTCCACTACATATTCTAAAGCTAACTCTAATGCTGTGAACGTGCAAGCTGCTGCAAAAACACCATTACCATATTGAAAAAAAGCCAAGAAAATTCAAAACTGAATTCCACCTTCCAGGCCCTTTCAAAGCCTTAGAACGATTCAAACACATTGCTAACATTCCCAGGAACGGTTTGGAATCAAAAACAAGCCTTAACACTCCAAGAACACGCAAGAACGAGTCACACGTTTTGGTTATCTTTTCATAATTGTAATTCAATATTCATGCATTATTAATGAAATTTTTTGTGTGTATTGGATTGCTAGAACCATTCTGAAGCTAACGGTACAGATTAATTTGATTATGGTGCCCTGAAACGAAAACTGCCATTGGAGTATTCTAGGTTTTCCAAGCTCTCGAATTAGGGCTTTACAGCATAAGCAAAATTGGACCTCATAACGCATATGGTTGAATTCGTCAAGGCCAGACGAACTCAACCCAACCATCGCGCCCTATTTATATGTATTGTATGCCTAATCGCTATTTTCTGTGGTTGCATTTTGTGGGGGTTAAAAACCCCCACTATTTGATTGTTTTTGTTACAGGCCAGGTGAAGAAGACGAGACGTGTAAGCACACCACTGGATAATTCAAATATAACGCACATTTTTTATCTTTCCAGCATATGCGTTTGTTTTCCTATATTATTTTTATTTCCCACTATACTAACAGATGCAACACCATGGCGTAGTGGAAAGTGAGGTGGACGTTCACTATTGGGACCTGGGTTCGATTCCCAGGTCCCCCAAAAGCTTGTTTCTATTTTTTCATAATATGTTCTCATGCAGCGCTTTAGGAGGCGTCCATCATACACCTTATTCATCCAAGCGCCAGGTGGCCTCCCATGCAAATCCCATGGCTCATGTTGAAGGACCACAATAATCCTCAGTCAACGCAGGCATAGCTGATCTCAAAAGTCCAAACAGACTGGCCAACAAATGGGCCAGAATTGCTTCTTCAAAACCTCCATTTGGGTCATCACACCCCCCCTGGTTTGCTATTTTTTTATTTTTCTTTCTCTTTTTAATAATTATTCTTATTATTATTATTAACTAACAAATTATTTTTCATATTAAATTCAGAAACTTAAATATTTATAATATTTTTATTATTCATTATTTTTACTATTAATAATTACTTTTGTAAATAAATTGTAATTAATTAGTTTATTTGTTTAATTAGGGCAATTTTAATCTCTTTTTCATAAATAAATAAAAATCATGTAGAATTAGGGTTGACAATTTTCAATCATATTTTCTTATTATTATTATTATTTATTAATTATTATTATTTTTTTGTAAATAAAATGTAAATTAATTAATTTAGTTAATTAGGTTAACTTTGACATTTTTTATAATAAGTAAAATAATATAGAATTAGGGTTTTCTTGACCTTTAATTTCCTTATTTTTATTTCCATAAAAAACATAAAAAACATTTTTCTTATAATTATTTCATTAATTAGTAATTAGTTTTAATTTTAATTGATTGCAAAAAAGAGGACAAACTACTTTCTTTATTTCTCTCAAAAAGGGTCAAAACCCTAAGGACGTCCCGATTCTATTTCTTTTCGCGCATTATTCTTATTTTAATTGTTTATGTATCTGCTCAGAGGATGTAATAGTTAATTAGGTTTTACTGCTTTCTTTACTTTTCTTGCACTTTATTTTCAAACGGGTTTTTGTTTTTGGCGATGTATAGACCCGCGCCTTGTAATAGCGTAGATTCATATTTCCGCACTTTATTTTCCGCACTCTTAACTGTTAATATGCATGAAAGACTTGGATGAAAATTAAAAACAACTCGTAGCTCACAAATAACATGTACAAGATAATATAACATGAAAACAACACACATGCACATGCCACTCCTAGGGTACGCCTCATTGGTTGCCTCGAACGTGGTCGTCAAGTATAGGGTGTTTTAGAGGTCGCCCTCCTGTCTAAAGATCCAGTTGCCTCGAAACAGTTGCCTCAGATAAAAGGATCTAGGACATTAGGGTTACTTCTAAGGTGTCCTACTATTGCTTCGGTGACCACATTGTCCCTTATAATCGAATTGACCCGAATACCTCCAACGACGGTGCTACCTACTTCTCAATAGTGGGATAGTACTGTCTAAAGGATTCTTACACAGCCATATTCCTTAGAGTAGGTAGATTTCTCTTAAGTACTTGCTCTCTCAAAACAAACAAAACAAACTTTTCACACTGACACTTTCAAAAGTTTTCAAACGAATTTTTCATACACTCTTGAGGACAGATACAAGAGTCACTTAGAAATTTTTTCAAACGAAACTTTTTCAAAACCCACACACACTTGAAAAGCAAACAAATTTTTGAAAACATAAGAGCAAATACCTAAGAGCCCGTGGATAACCACGGATAGAAAGGGTGCTAACACCTTCCCTTTCTATAAATCTACCTCCCGAACCGAGAGACATCTCAAAGAAGGAATTTTGCTGTTCTTTTGTCCTTTCCATGTTGGAGAACATAAAAGACGGTGGAAACTCTTGCTTACCGCGACATTTCGCGAACCAGCATTTCAAATAGTCAGTTCTATTTCCACCGATCACACTCATGTTTTGGTATTTTTGAGTTATTCAAAATAAATCCTTCTGTTTAAAGGGTTATCAATAAATCACTTCAAAAGTTTCAAGGATTTTCCATGAGGAAGATGCTTAATGAGGAAGAAAGATTACAAGTCCTCCAGATGAATCCCCAATTTTCCATGTGTGACTTAAAATGATCATAACTTGGTCAATTTGTATCACCTTGAGCCTATTATTTTTCCATAATGATCTTGAGGGTGTGAGCTTTATGCCTTCTTTTATGTGAAAAGTGAGAAAACGGATGGAAGTTGCCTTAAAGATGCAAAAGATTATAGGTCATTTCATGATTTTTTGCCAACTTCAACAATTCATAACTCTCTCAAATTTTTGAGATTTTGAATGGTTCAAGTTTCAAAATGTCATTCAAGAGATCTATTTCATGCCATCTTTTTTTGGTGAAGAGTAAATTCCAAGTGGAAGACCATGTTTGGATGCAAGACATTATAGGCCATTTTTGAAGAAGAACTTGAAATATTTCTAAGTATGGAAAGTCAACTTTTTTCTCCAATTTTGACTCAACACAACTTTCAGCTCAAGCATCCATTTAACTCCATTCTTTTTCCATTGCAAAGCTTGTAACCTCATCTTTCTAAAGCATCAAGAATCATGTCCTAAGACCCCTTGAGTTGAGACTGCCATTGGTCAGAAGTTGGCAATTTGAAACTGAATTTTTCACCAAGTCAGAAGTTTGAAATCCTTGATTTGGCTTCTAATCACTTTGTTTCTGCGCATTTTTTCTTCTAAACATGTTTAGTAAACTTCCAGAAGTGATTAGCATAGCAAAACGTGCGTTTTAGATGAGTTTTGTTCAAGTTTGAAGTCACACTTTTCTTGTTTGCAACTTTACAAGATTTCCCTCCAAACTTCATCATTTCACACGCTTGAACATTCCATTTGATTCCCTATAAATAAAGGGTCATTTCCCATTCATTTTCTCAAGCTTGGATAGCCAGAATCACCCTGTCAAACTTGTTCCATAACTCAGAATTCAATAACTTCAAAATCCATTCCCAAGCCTTTTTCAATCCAATTTTCCATCAATTCACCTTCCCTGATCTTCCCTGAATCTAACCATATAATTACATTCAAGAATCGTGCCCTATACTGCTCCATAGAAGTCCAGTTTCAGAGCTCTGCAACTCAACTTCAATAGGTAGATTCCTTCATCAATTCTTCAAAACTCTGATATCATTGTGATGCTCTCATTGCCCTGGTTCTAGTCGCAACACTTACCTTTTGCTGGAAACACGTTTTGACCATGAAATTTCAAATCCCTTTTCAAAACTTTCTTTCCAAATTGCTTGAGCTACAATTTATATAAATTTGGCGCGAGGGTATGGTTATCTTCGTCTTGAAGAGACGAAGCGATTGGCATAGGTCTGAGCTTCTGATTTTACAGTTTGAGAGACCTACAAATCACGTTGACTGGAGGTTGAAGATGACCTACATGTCATCTTCCAACCAATGATGGCACGCCACTTGTTATTTCTGAAAATCTGATTTATATTTGATTATGTACTTTATTCACTAATGACCGTGATATGCACAATGCGTCAGATCCCTTGGATTTGATTACTAACGCGTTTTGACTCTCATCCAATGGTCCATATATTTTTACTTTTATTTCCTTTTCTGATTTTATATTTTAATTGTTTTAAATTTAAAAAAATCATAGAAAATTCATTTCAAGTCCAAAAAATCTGAAAAAAATCTGAAAAATATTTTTGATTATTCTCTTTCTAATTTTTATTTTTTCACAATTTAATTTTGTTTTTTTGGTATTTTTTTAAATAAATTTACACTTTATATGAATTGTTTTAAATGTTTAAAAATACTTTTATACATTTTTAAATTCTAAAAAAATTATGGAATTATCCAATGATATTGTGACAAATATTGGTGACCTTATTTTATTTTTGTTTCTGACTTTGATATTTTTTTTTATAATTTTTGGTTTATTTTACCTATTTACTTTAATTTTAAAAATAGTTTCTGACTTCAAAAAATTACCAAAAAATTTATAAAATCATTTGAGCCCTTTTCTGATTTTTCTATGGTCTTACTTTTTATTTGTTGATTAATTTGAACATAGTTGATATTTTCTCTTTATTTTCTATTTTTAAACAATAGTTTTTAAACCCTTTTGTATATATTAAAGTGTAATATTATTTTGTAACTATTTTCTGGATGATCTTGGGTTAAATTTTAGATCATGAACTTTATTAAAATCATTGGATCCATGGTGTTGAGTTTAACTCCACAAAAGTGGATGAATGATTTTAATAATAGTTTGATTAAATTTAATTCAAAAGTGGTTTGTATTTACTCTGCCACCCCTCTTCATCTCATCCCCTTCTTATTGCACTAAATATTGTTGGAGCATGATCTCTATATCATGTCTCAAAATAAGTGGTGCATAGATTGCTATTGACCGGCCTCAAAATAGGTGCGACTTCTATATAAGTCCACTTACGATTGCTTAACATAGCGCTAAATTTCGTCCCGATTCGAATAAATGATGATTCGTGGCCCAAACTTATGTTTGCAAGCCCAAATATGTTAATTTGATCTCTTTGATCCAATAACCTTGAGATTCATTGTGTGGAGGCTTTGGTTCTACCAATCCTCTAATAGATCTACAACACCTTTGGTCAATGCGGATCACTTAAACATCGTTGATCATTAAATGGCACTTGTGAGAATTCCAAATGGATGATATACTTGACAAAAAGCAAATGCAACTTGTTGTGTGGAGGCTCTGGTTCTACTAATCCTCTAATGAGTTCCAAATGCAAGTTTCAAGATGGTCATCCAACTAACCACTAATTATTTACTTGTTTTACTTTATGCTTTTATTTTTTTATGCTTTATGTACCATTTACTTTTAGCATTTACATTTCATGCCATTTTCATCTTTGCTCAATTGAGCATTTACTTTCTTGTCATTTTTACTTTGGTCACTTGAGCTTTTCTTTTCTTTTTTAAGATACTTAATAATCAACATAAACCCTAAAAATCTTTAATGGTACTTGGACTATTTGGTTACTATCCTTGGCATTATGGAGCATGGGACTTTTCTTGGACTTAGGATTAAAAACCTTGGCCTATCCTGGAGACCTTGTGATCTTATCTGATTATTCTGTCTGGAGTTCTTGAGGTTTACCTCAAGACATTGGGTTGCTTGTTTGTTTTTGTGTGCATGTTTTTTGTGATTACACCCTTTGTTTGTAATCTGGAATTCACCCGTATACAACTGTTACTCTGCCCAATTTTTGTGAGGACTTAATACACTTGAAGTTTGATTCTCTCAAGAGGTCTAGTATTTTTTTGCTTGATTGGTTTCAATCCAAGGAATGGGAATTCTATCTTGGCTCATAATGTCAAGTATTGGATTTTTGTTGGTTAGATGGTTCTTATCCCTAGTTTTTACCTTATGCTTTAGATAGCCTCTTCTTCTCCTCCCATCTTATTTAATTTCAAAAACTATTTCCATCCTTTTGAAAACTCTTCTTATTTTAAACTTTAACCACTTTCATAATAAACTTGGACTTAGGTCCATGCATTTTCAAACATTTTTATAAATAAACCCTAATCAAATTAATAATACTTTAACATTTTTTGTGAGAATACTAAAAGTCAATCAAACCTCATTGCAAACCATTTTTCCACTTTGGCTTTCATCTTTAAACTTTTCTCAAAAAAAGATTGAACTCTTTTCAATCCTTGTAGTGATGCAAACAACTATACTCCTACAATATATAGTGAAGAGAGATATTTTCCACTTGGGTGTTGAGTGAGGCATTGTTGATTTTAAAATCCAAGCCATATCCTCCACTTTGAGATGATGCAAATTCTCTTTTCTCATAATTGTGGGTAGTAGGTATGTTTTCCACACGGACAATGACGATGATGTTTTATCTCATAAAATTAACCAACACATTTGTGTTTTAAATTTTTTAAAAGAGGAACTACGTGTACCCTGATCCCCTATTGCACGAAAAGATGGTACATAGGCACTAAAGGTTCGCAACCGCGGCGGGTGCAAAAATCATAAAATAAATATATTTCTTTTCTCACCTTCACCATCCATTTTTATACAACATTTTTACAGCCAAAATATACAGATTTTACAAAGAGGTTCCTGTGGAGTACCGTAGATGTTTAGTGTGCTAATACCTTCCCTTTGCATAACCAACCCCCTTACCTTGAATCTTTCCCCCTCTTTTTGGGTTATTCGTTCTTTTCCCATTCCTCCGGAAACAATAAAGCACGGTGGCAATTTTTATTTTGATCTATATAAGTCAAGTCAATCCAATGGCTTAGTCTTAAAACATTTCAACCGCTATAGAAAAATGGCGACTTCACTGGGGAAAGGTTGACCTCTTGCTGGTCCATCCCTAAGTGGGTTGAGCTTATCTTTGTTTATATCTGTATATGTGTTATTATTGTTTTTTGTGTTATATGTTGTATATATATTTTTCTGGATTTTCTTGGTCTTCAGGGTGCTTGGTGATTACTCATAAGTCCTATACCCGGACTTCGGCAAACTTTAAGATAGGACGAGCGATATAGTCATGTTAACTTTGAGGGAGTAATCCCAAAAAAAGAGGCATGAGACCCCCCACTCAGTGGAGGCCCCTTTGGCTGTAGTGTATTTTACCAAGTAATTTGGAAGACATACTGCTTTCGACCTGGGAGCCTGCTGAAACTGAGGACAGTAGAATACGAAACCCATCTTGGCCTTTTAGGTGTAGTGCGGAAGCTATGACAGAGTAATCCGGAAATAGTTGTCACGCGATACTATGCTCAGACGAGTCTTTCTTGAGAATATTACTAATTACCGAGTTAATCGGGAAGTTGGTAATACCCGAAGGAAGGATGTAGACTCTGGGAACCTCTAGAACCTTGTTCAAAAGGTGATAACTTTTAGACCAACACCTTATGGGAAGTACCTTCGACCTCATGCTCGTGACGTTGAACCTATGAACCTTGTATGTGTGATCTTGTGTGTGATTGCTGCATCATGCATCCCTGCACTCATAAGCATCTTTTGAAGAAACCATATTTCAAGGGATTTAAAGGTTGACCATTTGTAAATATCTCAGGTACTTTCTAACCATGGATTCTAGAAAGAGACAGATCGGGAAATATATTTTCAAGGATCCCAAGATAGATGAGTTAATCAGTCTAATTCCCGAGATTGAGTGTTCTGCAGACTTTCGGAAGAAGTATGGATCCATTATTCCTCTCATGAAGCTGAAGATGAAGGAGGGTATTCTCTCGACCTTGGTCCAGTTCTATGATCCGATGTATCATTGCTATACTTTTCCCGACTATCAGTTGATGCCCACACTGGAGGAGTATTCTTATCTATTGGATTTACCTGTTACTGATCGTGTTCCTTTGACTGGTTTGGAGGGTGAGCCAAAACCACATGAGATTGCTGCTTTGATTCATCTGGGGAAATATGAGGTGGAAGCCCATATGACTACTAAAGGAGGAATTAGAGGATTACCAGCTCAGTTCTTATTGGAGAAATCTCATTACTTTGCCATAATGAAGAGTACAGTTACTTTTGAGGCCATCTTTGCTCTACTTGCTTACGGGTTGTTCTTATTTCCTAATATGGACAAGTTTGTTGACATTAACGCTATCCGGATCTTCATGATTGGAAACCCAGTTCCTACATTGTTGGGTGATGCTTATTACTCTATTCATCTTCGGAATTCTTATCATGGGGGGATGATTATCAGTTGCACGCCTCTGTTGTACCGGTGGTTTATCTCTCATATGCCTCAGTCTGATGCTTTTTGGGATGTCAAGAAGGATCCCCGTTGGGCTCCTAAGATCATGGAACTTACTCACTCGGATATTGATTGGTATCATCGAGCTTACCAGGATATAGAGATTATTGATAGTTGTGGTAGTTTCCCCAATGTACCCCTTCTTGGTACAAAGGGAGGAATTAACTATAACCCTGTTCTTGCACGACGATAGCTCGATTATCCGATGAGGGATAAACTGAATGGTATTCATTTGAGTAGTTTCTTTCTGAAGGAAGGAGAAGATCATAGGGAAGCTAGGGAGCAGATTGCAAAGGCTTGGAGTCACATTCATAAGAGGAGTAGGAAGGATTTGGGACCTATGGGTGCTGTGTCTTTGGAGCCATATCTTCAGTGGATCCAATTGAGAGCTATTCAGTTAAAGATGTCGTATACCCGGGAGACACCCATGTCTGATCTAATTGTGAAGACCGCCCCCCCTTATTAGATGACCTAGAAGAGCTGCAACTTGCTTTGGTTAGGATGCAAGAGGAAAAGGTTGCTTGGAAGAACAAGTTCCAAACTTTAGAGAGTTCCTATAGAGCAAAATTGAAGGAGAAAGACGACTTGATTGAGATCCTTGAGAGTCCAGCGATAGAGTCTATGGAGAGGCAAGGGGATTTATTTTCTCCTAATCCTCAACCAGGTGCTGATAACTCACTTCCTGATTCAGATGATTGGAAGGAGGTTGCCACTAGATATAAGGAAGAAAACCAGAGGTTGAAGGCTCAGATTGCCAGGCTCACGGAGAAGCGTCAGCGTATAGAGTGATCTCCATCAGTTCTATTTCTCAAGGTTTTAGATTTTATTTTCATCTTGTACTTGGGATCATGAAACTTGTAATCCATTTTGGAGTTGTCATAATAAAATTTTTCAGTATTTCAAATGCGTTATTACTTTGATGTTTGCAATATGTCATAAACTTTAAATCCCTTGAAATATTAATAACAAAATAAAATTAATCATGTGCATTGCACATTGTTGTACCCCAAAATTTTCCCTCTAAATTTTCATTCAAGATGCTATCCTAGGGTTTCTTGTACATTCAATTAGCTCGAGGGTCGGTCAGACAGATTCTCTTCCTAGACGACAAATCAATAATTAGGGTTTGGGATTTCGCAGGGATAATTGAGTCTTCAAAATTTCAAATTTTCTTAAACACAATTCACTAAAGTTTGTTAATTATACAAGACTGACGATTGTTCTTAAAACATGTTTGGTAGATGATGAAATCCCGTTTGAATCAAGAATGACATGTGAACTCATTTTGGTTACCAGTTTAGCCTTTGAACAAGAATTGAAGATTAAGACTTTTCGATCATAGGCCTTTGAGGTTAAGTTAATCAAATGGAATTCTCAAACTTTCATTTTTGTTTTAAAGGTTTGATTGGAGTGCAAAGAGTTTTGTTTTATTTGATCATATTTGGTGATTACTTGAAATACAAGTTACCTAGAATGAGGTTTCTTACTCAAAACATAAGAATTACAAGATTTAAAGATTGAATTTAGTACAATATTTTCACAATATTATTCAAAAGTACTGTATTCATTACATTACAAATTTTGAATTTTACAGAAGAAATATCTACCAATGCAATAAATTACAAAAAATTGTTTAAAAGAGAAATCCTAAGTCTTCATCCTCAAGCAATCTCTCCAGCCTTTGCTTGCCATCCATGCTTCATGTTCATGAAAAGAGAAAAGGAAAAGTTTGTTAGTAGTTCAAATATTCAGAAATGAACAAAACATATAAGGAAATCCTAAATTCATCATTGGGGTGGTTTCTGCCGAATCAGAAAAGAAGGGTTTGTATGCTAAGGCCTCATGCAATCTTTGCTTAATCATTGGCCTAAGGGTTCATGGTTTGCAAACCACAAGGGGGAAACTTGGTTCACAAACAATGCAAGCAAACTGCAACAAACAGCAGGGCAAGCATAACAGGCAGCAAGATAACAATGCAAGCAAACTGTAACCAACAACAGGGCACACTGCAAGCTGCCAGAACAAAACCTGTGCAGAATCTAAAGGCAATAAAATACCAGAAGTTCAGAAAAAGAAGGTCTTGTGTTCAAAAGCCTCATACAATTTCAGTTTCATCATAGGCTAAAGTTATATTGCAAATCTCAAAAGATTTGGTTCACAATAAACTAAAAGGTGCAAACCAGAATTCATCAAGAAACAGGTGCATGTTTAATTCAGAAGAAAACCAGTACAACAAGCAACAGAAAATCAGGATCATACATCATTAGCTAGGGTTAATCTCTTGCAAATCCCAAATCTTGGTTCATAAAAGATAAAGAGGAAATCAGAAAATACCAAATCAACAAGCAAAAGCCTCATGTTGCTTCAAATCAGAAAATATCAAATCAACAAGCAAAAGTCTCATATTGTTTCAAATTAGAAAACCAGTACAATCAACAATCAAATAGCCTCAAAATTTGTAAAGTCATGTCATAGGCCTAGGGTACTTTACCACAAATCTCAAAGCAAAGTTTGGTTCATAGCAATAGTCCACAAGTGACAAAATACAAAAAAAACTATCAGCAAATACAAGTTTGAAAGGAATCAATGCAAAAAATCACAAAGTAAAGGAACAAACTCAAAAGAGGGGGGCCTGGCTGTACAAAATCTCAAGAATTTAAGTCTTGGATCACAAGAGAAGCCAAAGTCATAAAATATACAACAAGTACAGAAAAAGCAAAGTCAATACAGTAGGTATTGTACCAACTGCAAACAAGCAAAGTCAACCAGCACAACCAACATTATTTTATCACAGAAAATGGACAAACCAACCAATATAAAAGGCATCCATACTGTGCATATAAAAGGCAGGTTTTGTTTTTGGGCAAGCAAGAAGAATATACAGAAGAGATAAAAGTCAAGCCACTATTTTCATCACAGGACCCTCAAGGATCACTGTCAACAAGCCACATGATACCAAATACAGCAACCAAGTAAAGAGGTAATTTCTCAAACTACTTCCAAGTTCTTTTCATAGAAATATACAAACTTTGTGAAACTTTTTCTTAGCACTCTTTTACAAAACATTAGTTTAGGTTCAATTAAAAGCCAAAGGGACAGAAAACTTGTAACATAAGTAAACACAAAGCCATCATTCATTTACCTCAAGAGAGAATTAGCAATAACATCATTTTCCTTTTACAAAAAAAATATATAGAGATTCCAACACAAACTGTCAAAACCCTCAAAAATCATTATACAATTCTAACTAAAAAACAACACAAACTGGCAAAACCCTCAAAATCATTTCAAGTTCTTTTTCTACAAAATATACAAAGTCAAAATTGCAACAGACAGAGCCAAAACCCTAAGTCAGATCATCATCACCAAAACAGAAAATCCAAGAGCCATCATCACTCACATTTTTTCTTCTCAGTTTTACAAAGAAAAACATAGCAAAAGTCCACAATACAGAAATACATAAACCAAGCCTTACAAACGAACAGAGCCAAAAACTTCAGAAAAAATCATTTATCAAAAATATATGAACTACTCAGAACAATAAATCCTCAAGTTTCAGTTTTTCCAAACCAACAATCATCAACATAAATATAGAAATACAGTAATGCATGCAAGTCATAAACCCTAAAAAATATTTATCATCATTTTCAAAGAACCTAACCCCTCAGAACTAGCGAAGAAAGGAGAGATCTCACCAAATCATGTAGAAGATGCAAATCGGAACCCCTAGGGTTCCGGTTGTCCCCTTTTAAATCTAGGCCGAATCTCATGTTTTCTGCAAAATCAAACGCTGAATTAGTAATGAGGAAGAAGAGAGGAAGAGATTAATGTAAAAAAGTTGAGATTTTGAACACAGCCGCCGCCGTCATCGCCGCAAGGCGATTTCCAGCGCGACCTATTTTCCTTCTCCGGTGGAGGAACTTCAGAGAATAAGTGAGAGAATCAGAAGTGAGAGAGAGAAGTGAAACAACAAAATGAGTCGTCCCCTTGAACTTGGTTGTTTTGTCTAAAACAACCAGGCCTCCTCACCTTAAGGCCCAAAACAAAATACTGAACCCAACCCCCTTAGTTTCGCTACACCCCCCATCCCTTTTGTAAAAAATCAGATTTTTGGCCACGATTTTGTGGGCTGAAAGCCCATTAGTTTTTTTTTAAATTTCTTTCTCCAAACACCCCTTTTAATTATTAACCCCCTTAACCTATTTTATATATTTTATTTTTATTTATTTACTTTTTTTAATCACTATTATTAATATTATAACAATATTTATTTTTATAAATAAAAATCTCAAAAATATTATTTATGCCTATATATATTAAATATATTCATGTTTGTTTAGTAGACTAAAATATTTTCTTGTTAAAAATCTTTTTTTAAAAAATTAATTAAATAATTAGATTAGGTTTGTGATTCTTATTTATTTAGAAATTTGTTTCTTTAAACTAGTTTCTTTTGCTAATTTAATTATGATATTCTTTTTTTTAATTAATTATTTATTTTTCTCCTACGTTAATTAAAGTCAAAACAACATCCATGGCCTTGTTCATTCATACTTGTATATTATATTCATTTCACTTCTTATACATTGTATTTACATTCGTTTCTTTGTACATTTGATAAATTCAACATGGTTGTGATAGATAATTAGGGTTTTTACTTTCTTGCAGATCCCCATTCATAAATTGTATACCCCCCTCCCACAAAGTGTTGTAATAGCATAATAATCTTTGCATTTCGCAATTTATCGCTTTTACATAACATGTTAGTAATTACGGTTTGTATGGCAAGATAAAACCAATCAAATAGAAAACCCTAATCCAAGACAAAATCAAGCATGGAAATGACACACTTGCACACAAGCACCCTTAGGGTTAATCCACTTGGCTGCCTTATACAAAAATGGCCTTATTATGCATGTAAGGTATCTTAGCAAAACAAACAAAAACAAGATCATAATCCCTCGATGACGCTATTCAAAGTTGCCTTACAAAATGGTCTTAGTCCCTCAAAAATGCTAAGATACCTTGCAACATTACTACTCATGGCTATACGATGACCCACGCCCGTCCCGTTAACATCCAAAGATAGGGTTTCTTAACAAATCAATGGTAAGACAACAATGTCAAAGGAAAAGAAAAATGAACAAGAAAGACATTTGAGTAGGTAGTTTGCTTTTAGTTACTTGCTCCATTTCAAACCAAACATCCTTGATATTTTCAAAACAAACACACACATTTTCAAAACATCTTACAAACTTGAAAACATTTACAAAATGACAAACATCTTTGTATACATTCTTATGAACGAGAATCATTACAAAGATTGCCTAAACGATGGACTATTTTACAAAATACTTTCAAAACCACACAAAACTCAATTTCAAACAAAAGCAAGTGATCTAGCAAGTAACTAAGAGCCCATGGAAAACCATGGATGAAAAGGGTTCTAATACCTTCCCTTTTCGTAATCTACCCCCCGAACTCAAGAAACAATCTCAAAGGTCTTTCATGTGCTTTTTTACCTTTCCTTTTTGGATAAAAGAAAAGTTGGTGGTGACTCTTGCTAACCGCAACATTTGCGATAAAACGCAAAACAATCAAGTCAGTTCTCCCACCGTATCACAGAACTGGCGACTCTGCTGGGGAAAATTCTAAAGTGGGGTTACCTTAGGGTTTAGATCACATTTACTTGCTTACATTGTTTAACTTGTATGCTTTACATTTTGGTTCTTTGTTTGGGTTTGAATCCTTTACCCGGATTTAGGATACATTATAGGTAAGTAGCAATACGTTGTGGAAACTGTGTGGGGTATACTGACATGGTCTAAGAAATAGCTACGTTAGTGCGGCATATTTATGGGTACCGGTAGCCTTTGAGTTAATAAAAGAGAATACGGGGCCACTGAGTGACGTCATGAAACACTAATGAACTTTTAGAACCTTTACTTGACCAACTTGGCCTTTAGGATGTAGTGAGATGATCGGCTTTGGTGCAATCCGAAGTTGGTAGATACTCGATACTACACTCATTGAGGTTTGGTTTCTTGGGATATTTCGGTCTCCATTTAAGAGGCTTGAGCTGAAACAATGACCAAGGAAACAATCCAGTGATATTGAGCTCCTTAAAACCTGGTTACTATTACTAGGACATGTTTAAGCCAACTAAGCTTCAAGAGGGTACTTACCTATAAAACTCCATGCAAGCATAAACTAAGGATTTGTTTGCTTTGCTTGTATATGCATACTCGTACATAAAATCATGGACATCATGAACATCATATACATCCACTAACCATTTCAAGGATTTTTGGTGTTCATCTTTGTTCTTGTTTTGTAGGATATGGATTCACTTCGCAGGAAAACTATTCAAGTCAACCTTGTAAGAATTCCTCCATAACTTAAGGAGCTAGCTTCAAGGATCCCTGAGAACTCCCCATTCACCGAGAGACATGGTCGTCTACTCAACTTGGTCACCTCCAACACAGATGAGGATATGATGAAGGTGCTCTTTCAGTTCTTTGATCCTCTGCACCATTGCTTCACATTCCTCGACTATCAACTTGTGCCTACTTTGGAAGAATTCTCCCAGCTCTTGAGGACTACCTTTCAACGGTACGGAAAGAGACCCAAAGCCAGAATAGATTGCTTAAGCTCTACACTTGCACTCATCTGATGGCACAACTCATTGGGAAACTAGGAGTGGTGTTAAAGGCTTCTTAGCAAAGTTCCTGTTCGAGAAAGCCCAAAGCTGTTGGAATTCCTTAGACTTGCAAGACTTTGAGGAAATTATGTCTCTCCTCATTTATGGGATGATTTTGTTTCCAAATCCTAACCAACTCATAGATGTGAACGTCGTCAAAATCTTCATGTTACGCAACCCGGTGCCTACATTGCTAGGGGATATCCTACACTCTTTTAACACTCGCACAATGAGGAAAATAGGTGTCCTTATGTGTTGCACCCTTCTCATGGAAAGATGGTTTATTTCTCATCTTCCCCAATCAGTCTTAAAGAATGAGCAAGGTTCAAGGTGGTCACAAAGGTTAATGACGCTCAAACATTCAGACATTCATTGGTGCTCCCGATCAAAAGAGAATGTTATCATCGTCGACCGTTATGGAGAATTACCTAATGTCCATTTACTTGGCATTATGGGAGGTATCACCTACATCCCATGCTTAGCCTTAAGACAATTTGGTTACGCCCGAAGGGATGGCCCACACGAGATGCTGATTCAAGGTTTGGTATTCGACTACGACAACGACGATTAAGGTCTTCGCCCGAGATTTATCCGAGCTTGGAGGATGCTAAACAAGGTGGATAGCAAGACTTTGGGACACAAGAATTCCATCCCTCTTGAGCCTTACCTCAAATGGGTACGAACCTGTGCTCAAAGTCTTATGATGCCTTACCCCTTCATTCTCCCGGTAGTCATTGAGCCTGTTAAGGAAGGAGATGTTCCATACATTATCCTACATCCTGACATGCCCACATCCATTGAAGACCTACAAAGGGATTGGATATAACTCAAAGGAGAGAGATACTTTCGAAGCCCAATTCTACGCAAGCGAGAAGAAGGTTTTGGAACTCACTAGGCTACTTCATGAGGAGCAGACTCTAAATGCCTACATTGCACCAAAGAGGATGCACACTACTTTTTTACCTTAGAGTTTTGTATTATTTTGTCCAAGGGGAATTGATGTACTCAAGCTTTATCTTATTAATATAATGTGTGTTTCTTTTGGTCTAAAACAAACTTGAATCTTCGAAATCCTTGCACATATCATTCATCATAACATAAACAAGTCTTTTGTAACAAGTCTCCTCATCTCTCTACTGTTTATTTCAGTAAGATGGATATCGAACAAATAGTGAAAGATCTCCAAGCTTAGAACACGCAGTTTCAACAGTTTCTCATGACCCTAGCCAAGGGGCAAGAAGAATTGAAGACTCTGCTAGATGAGGAGAGGAAAAAGAAAACAAAGAAGGTAACTGGAGTATTAAACATGGGGAGAAGATTTCAGGGGCAGACAAGAAAGACTTTGAACTTTGCAACAACTTCTGGTGAAGGAGAAGGGAAAGGCAAGGAAACAGCTATCCCGTCAGAATTAGAAGAAGAGAAGGAAGAAGAGGAAGACTACTCTGAGGAACAGTATCCTCCAGCTGATGACAAGTACATACATCTCGAGGAGCGTTTGAGCGTGATGGAAATACAAAAGGTGCCAGGCTTAGACTTTGAAGAATTGGGACTAGTGTCAGGGATTATGATTCCTCCAAAATTCAAAGTGCCTACATTTGCAAAATATGATGTAATGTCATGCCCTAAAATGCATCTCTGATCATATGTGAGAAAAATCCAACCCCACACCGCTGATAAAGACTTATGGGTGCATTTTTTCCAAGACAGTCTGTCTGGAACATAACTCGACTGGTCTTACAAACTAGAAAGAGTCAACGTCCACAATTGGGAAGATCTTGCCGCAACTTTCTACAAGCAGTATCAACACAATGCCGATTTGGCGCCTACCCGTACTCAGCTCCAGAGTATGGCCATGGCTTCTAATGAGGGTTTCAAGGATTACGCACAAAAATGGAGAGATTTGGCTAGAAGAGTTCAACCCCCTCTGTCTGAAAGGGAATTGGTAGACATGTTCCTAGGCACTTTGTCTGGTCCCTTTTTCAACCATTTAATCGGAAGTTCATCTGCAGGCTTCACTGAGCTAATACTGACCGGAGAGAGGGTGGAAGCTGGCATAAAAAGTGGAAAGATTCAGAAGGACTCATCTTCTTCTACAGCTGTGAGGAAGCCTTTTATTGGAAAGAAAGAGGTAACTGCTGTATATCCACAAAGAAACCAAGAGAGGGCCGAACGCCGACCAATGGTGGGGGCTGTTATGATTCCAAAGCCTACGTCTGAGTAACAAAGAAGTAATCAACCAAGGGTGGAAAGGAAAGTTAGGAAATTAACCAGAATTAACGTGACTCTGTCTCAAGTATTACCGCATCTTCTAAGATCCAACTTGGCAACATTAAAAGAAGCTCCAAAAAACTCCAATACAACATCCCCTCATTATCATCCCAATGATGTTGCACATATCACTGTGAAAGCCCTGGACACGATACCAATAACTGTTGGGCCTTAAAGAACAAAATACAAGACCTCATCGAAGAAAAGGAAATTGAGTTTAATGCGCCCGAGAAGCCAAATGTCATTTCTGCTCCTATGCCCAGACATGGTCACAATACAAATGCTATTGAAGAAGATTTTTTTGTTACCACAGTTGATGAACTCATAACTCCACTTCCGACCATTAAGATAAACTTGTTGAAAGACGGTGTGTTCCCGGGCTATAATGAAGTTTGCTATCTCTGCTTGTCCTCACCAACTGATTTCCCTTTGTTGAAAGAAGGCATTCAGCGCCTAATAGATAACAAAGAGATTTTATTTGAAAGTACTCTAGTTTCACCTATTCCTGTCGAAGATGTTTCAATCATTACCATTTCCGCCAATTCTTCTAGGGTCTCCACCAAAAGACCCGTTAGAATTACATTGTTTCTGAAACAACTCCTATAATAATTACAATGCCTGGGCCAGTCCCATATGAATCATACAAAACTGTGCCGTGGAATTACGGAGGGGACATTTACTACCATGGCATCAAATAAGACTGGCCGGTTGCCGAAGAGATAAACTCCGAAGAAGAAGATTCCGACATCAGCAATATTGCTAGAACTAGTAAAATTACCCGAAGCGGTAGGATCTTTTCTCCAAACATTGCTCCCCCAAAAGCAGTTTCTGGACCCGTGGTCATCCCTATGGCTGCTCCAAAGGTTACTTTCGTACCCATAATTATCTCTGCAAGTGCTTCGATTGACGAAGCTGTTACAACCCCTGTTATCATTCCTACCAACACTCCTATTGCTGAAACTCGAGGAAAGAGTATTCAAGTGGAGCCTGTCCGGACGAAGGCTCAACCACTGACTATCCCCGAGAAATCCAAGAAAGAAAGGGAGGAGATCCTAAAAATTATAAAGAGGAGCGACTACGATGTAGTTGAACAATTGGGGCAAACTCCCTCCAAAATCTCCATGCTGGCATTACTACTGTGTTCCGAGGCACATGCGAAAGCCTTGGTGAAGTTCCTAAAAACAGCCCATGTGCCTCAAGAGATGTCTGCTGATCAATTTCAAGACTGCATGGCCAGCTTGACAACGGATAACGGCCTAGGCTTCTCGGATGCTGATCAGACACCAAGGGGAAGAAAGCACAATGAGGCATTACACGTCTCAGTGGAGTGTAGGGGCACAACTCTGGCCCATGTCTTGGGGGACACTGGCTCATCCTTGAATGTATCACCGAAAAAAGCTCTTAACAGACTTGACTGCAAAGGATTGACGTTAAAGCCAAGCAATATAGTAGTAAGGGCATTTGATGGCTCAAAGAGAATGGTGCACGGGGAAGTGGATATCCTCATAAAGGTTGGGACTCAAACTTTCAATTCAACCTTTTATGTAATGGACATCCACCCTTAGTACTCTTGCCTGCTAGGTCAACCATGGATCCATAATGCTGGCGCTGTCACCTCTACATTGCACCCGATGCTGAAGTACCCGGTTAAAGAAAAGATTATCACTGTCCATGGAGAGGAAGAATACATGATAAGCCATCTCAATTCCTTCAGATATATGGAATTGGACGGCGAATTCATTGAAACTCCATTTCAACACTTCGAAGAGGTCCCCCAAGAGGTAGCAGTGACCAAGACCGTGTCCCAGATTCCCAAGATTACAAGACCTCCGCTTCAGATGTCATCTCTGAAGGATGCCAAAGCAGTGGTAGAGGAAGGTGGATGCACCATCTGGGGGCAACTTCCGAATATCCCATATAAGTCTCACAAGTTTGGCTTAGGTTTCACTTCAAGTGCTCAAAAGGTTGTACGCCGTGCCCATGCTGGAGGGCCACCCTTGAAGATTAGAAACCGTGAGGTCAACGCGGTAGAAGATGGTGAAGATGATTGCAACTTGGAGGATTGGATCTTTCCGACTGTCAATGGAGGGCTCAACAATTGGGAGGCTAGAGAATTCGTCCCAATAACCTTTATCCCACAGTAATTTATCTTTACATTTTGTTGGATCTGTAATATTCAAAAACAACTCGCACTCTTAAAACCTTGTGTCTTGCCCGAGGCACAATGGTCCATTTATAAGGGTTATTATTTCATTTTCATATGACATCAATGAATCATGGACGTTTTTCGCATACAAACATTTGTGCTCATTGTTTTTCTTTTACATTTTATTTTCTTTTAAAAGATAGCTATACCCTTACACACACCCACACTCACAATGCAAGTATCATCCATTCTGGATCCCATGGGTAACGATACTGCTATGGCCTTTTGTGACTCTGAGAATCTAATCTACCAAGCCAAAGACGAAGGTGAGGAAGATTGTGAAGTACCAGGAGAGCTTTCCAGACTGCTACAACAAGAGGAAAGAACCATTCGGCCTCACGAGGAACCCGTGGATACAATCAACCTGGGTACCGAGAAGATAAAAAAGAGGTCAAGGTGGGTGCCAATCTGGAACCTAGTGTCAAGGAGTGTCTGATTCAGTTGCTAGACGACTATGTTGAAATCTTCATCTGGTCATATGAAGACATGCCGGGACTTGATACAAACATTGTGGTATATCGTTTTCCTACTAGAGAAGATTATCCACCAGTAAAACAAAAGGTTCGCCACATGAGACCTGATATGTCAGAAAAGATTAAAGAAGAGGTTATGAAGCAATTCAATGCTGGATTCTTGGCTGTCACTTCCTACCCTCAATGGGTTGCCAACATTGTTCCCGTACCTAAAAAAGACGGCAAAGTACGAATGTTTATGGACTACAGAGATTTGAATAGGGAGAGCCCTAAAGATGATTTTCCACTTCCCCACATTGATATCCTAGTTGACAATACGACACAAAACAAAGTGTTTTCCTTCATGGACGAATTCTCAGGTTACAACTAAATCAAAATGGCACCTGAGGACATGGAGAAAACAACATTTGTCACACAGTGGGGCACATTCTGCTATAAGGTGATGCCATTCAGACTGAAGAATGCTGGGGAAACCTATCAACACGCCATGGTTGCTTTATTTCATGACATGATACATCATGAAATAGAGGTCTACGTAGATGATATGATAGCCAGGTCGCAAACAGAAGAAGAGCATCTTGACCACTTACAAAAACTGTTTAAGAGATTGAAGAAGTACAAGCTGAGGTTGAATCCAAACAAGTGTACATTTGGGGTACGGTCTGGTAAACTCCTAGGCTTTGTCGTCAGTAACAAAGGTATTGAGGTCGATCCTGCCAAAGTTAAAGCAATACAAGAGATGCCTGCTCCCCGTACTGAGAAGGAACTCAGAGGATTCTTGGGAAGTTTAAACTATATTGCCAGATTCATTTCTCACCTGACAGCTACTTTTGAGCCAATCTTCAAGCTATTGAAGAAATATCAAGTAGTCAAATGGAATGACGAGTTCCAAGTTGCTTTTTACAAAATCAAAGAATACTTACAAGAGCCTCCTGTATTGATGCCGCCAATCGAGGGAAGACCATTGATCATGTATCTGACAGTTTTAGAAAATTCAATGGGGTGTGTATTGGGGCAGCATGACGAGTCTGGCCAAAAAGAGCATGCTATTTACTACATGAGCAAAAAGTTTACCGATTATGAAACCAGATATTCACTGCTCGAGAAAACTTGCTGTGCTCTGGCATGGGCTGCTCGCCAGCTAAGACAGTATATGCTGACTCATACTACCTTATTGATATCTAAAATGGATCCGATAAAATACATCTTCGAGAAGCCTGCTCTTTCTGGGAGAATAGCTAGATGGCAGATGATCCTGACAGAGTACGACGTACAATATACTACCCAGAAATCTATAAAGGTCAGTGTGCTAGCTGATCACCTTGCTCACCAAGTTGTAGAAGACTATCAGTCCATGAAGTTTGAATTCCCAAACGAAGACATCGTGACATTAGACAATTGTGAAGAAATCAGGCCATATGACGGACCTGAACAAGGATCCCGATGGACCATGTTCTTTGATGGAGCCTCCAATGCACTTGGTAATGGTATCGGTGCTATACTCATATCTCTGGAAGGGTGTCATACTCCCTTTACCGCCAGACTTTGCTTCAATTGCACAAACAACATGGCGGAATACGAAGCGTGCATCTTTGGTCTCAAAGCTGCCATAAACTTGGGAATCAAATCATTAGATGTATTCAGAGACTCAGCCTTGGTCATCAATCAGATCAAAGGGGAATGGGACACCAAACACCCTAACCTTATCCCTTATAAAGAACATGTTTTGACATTGCTACCACATTTTGAGAAGATTACCTTCGAGCATTTACCGCGAGAAGAAAATCAGCTAGCAGACGCTCTAGCCACAATGTCATCTATGTTTAAACTTAATTGGGATAACAAGGCTCCCCAGATCACCATCGGACGAATGGATGAGCCAGCACACTGTCATGAGATTAATACTGAAGAAGTAGTGGACCAGCCTTGGTTCGACGAAGTCAAGAAGTATCTCGAGGCTCAAGAATATCTCGAAGGAGCTTCAATCAATGATAAAAAGTTCTTAAGGAGATTCTCTGCTAAATTCTTCCTTATTAATGGCATCCTTTACAAACGCAACCGTAACTCTGTTTTGCTTCGGTGCATAGATAAGGTTACAGCTGAAAAAATCATGGTTGAATTGCACGAAAGCACTTTTGGTACCCATTCCAATGGGCATACGATGGCAAAGAAAATCCTATGGGCAGGATATTATTGGTCCATCATGGAAGCAGATTGCTATGAACACTCTCGAATCTGTCATAAGTGCCAGATTTATGCCGACAAAGTGAATGTACCCCCGGTTCCTCTGAATGTCTTGACGACTCCTTGGCCTTTTGCTATGTGGGGAATTGATATGATTAGGGAAATCAAGCCGACAACTTCAAATGGACACCACTTCATCCTAGTGGCTATTGACTATTTTACAAAATGGGTGGAGGCGGCTTCTTTCACTTCTGTTACCAAGAATGTTGTTGTCTGCTTCATCAAGCAAAATCTCATTTGCCAGTACGGTATCCTAGAAAGGATCATCACTGACAATGGTATAAATCTCAACAACACTATGATTACCGCATTGTGCGAGTAATTCAAGATTCAACATCACAATTCTTCTCCCTATCGGCCAAAGATGAATGGTGCTGTCGAAGCTGCAAATAAAAACATTAAAAAGATCATACAGAAAATGACAGTCACATACAAAGACTGGCATGAGATGCTACCATTCGCTCTCCACGGGTACCGTACCACGGCTCGCACATCAACCAGGGAAACACCCTATTCTTTGGTTTATGGCCTGGAAGCTGTCTTGCCTATCGAGGTCCAGATCCCCTCTCTAAGGATTACGAAGGATGCAGGATTGAACAAAGACAATTGGATCCAGACTCGACTTGATCAACTAAACTTGATTGATGAGAAGAGACTTACTATTGTTTGCCATGGTCAAATGTATCAAAAACAGATGATCAAGGCTTTTAACAAGAAAGTCAGACGCCAAGTGTATCAAGTTGGGGATCTAGTGATCAAACGCATCATCTTGCCACAAAGTGATCCCAGGGGCAAATGGACTCCTACCTATGAAGGACCATTTGTAATGAAAAACATATTCTCTGGTGGGGCAATGATCTTGGCCACCATGGATGGTGACGACCTGCCACACCCTGCGAACGCAGACATAGTCAAAAGATACTACGCATAAGAGACCCGATAGGTTGACATACCTAGGAAAAATAAGGGCATCCCGGCGAACCAAAAAGGTTCGGGCAAAAATTAGGGATAAAAAAAAATATGTATACCCGGCAAGTTGAAAACCCGAAAGGGAGACTTAGGAAAAAAGGGTTTCCCGTTGGACTGAAAACCTGAAAGGGCGGTCCAGGAAAAAGTTAGGGATTTAAAGCGTATGAATATGTCCCATCAGATCACTTTACAAACAACCTTTGGCTTCCACTGACAAACTCAGAGGTTCTGATCAATTCAGTCATCTTCGGACGAGGCGACAGATAGACAAGACGCTCAGAGATACAAAGGCTATAGCAGATTGGGAACCCCATGGGATTTTTTACACATAGCTATCCTTATTTGTATCAAATTTCTCTTTTTATGACAACATTCTCTTACTAGAATGTTTGTCCCCTTTGTACAAAGTTTTTACTCAAAGTCAATACAAAGATATCCCTTTGAAAGTTCAAAAACTATTGGTCTTTATTTTCTTTACGCTTGTGTTTTGTTTGCAAAAACGTCCAATGATTTATTTTTGAACATATGCATTTGTACGTAATTACTGTTTACAAATAAACAAAATGGGAAGGACAATTGCTGATAGGTTAAAAGAATAGGGAAATGTCTCTAGGCTATTCCGTAAGTAATCCCCTACAGTACGCCATTTAAATCCCCATCGGAACAAAGTTTAAAGCTATTGATCCGCAGTAGAAATTGTCAAAATTCCTCAAGACTCCTCAACAGGTTTTGCAAGCAGTACTTGGAATTGCCCTTACAACATAATTTATTTCTCTCGGAAGAAATCCATCAATACTTCAACTTCAAGACATGAAGGCTCACATATCCTCAACAATATTCAAGGATTTATTTCCTTCAATCCAACAACAATGCAGCAGATTAGCTCACATACACATACATTGCATCCATATATCATAATCATTGATAACACGAATGCATACAACATAATCCCATTATGCATATATTTCATATATCATGACTTGGCATTTTAGCTAACATTTTACTCTTTTTAGGATAAGATTAACATCTATCATTCAAATTCAACCTATTTGATACAGTTCATATACGCTCCAGACACGGACGCCATTCTGATACTCATTCAGATTCAATCTCTTGATACAATTCAGATACGCTCCAGACAAGGACGCCATTCTGATACTCATTCAGAACATCTTACAGATACATTACAGATACGCTCAAGACGCGGACGCCATTCTGATACTCATTCAAATCACCTTACAGATACAATACAAATACCCTCTAACACACGGATGCCATTCTGATATTCATTCAGAGTATCTTACAGATACATTTCAGATACGCTCCAGACATGGATGCCATCCTGACACTCTTTCAATTGAAATCAAGGCCGGACTTAGTCCATTTTCCTGTCAGTAGTCACCCTTGGATGGCATCTGTAAGCCCATCTACGACAGTTATCCCTCAGTTCATTCAATGGGATCTTTAAGCCCATTCCCGATACAATAGATTTAAGGCATTACTTTGTACACCAACAAGTGAAAATTTTCAGGCACTCTAGTGTTCAATCATCTTCCACTTTCAAGCTACAAACGGCAAGCACGCCAATTTCACTTTTCAAGTGCAAGAAAATTGAACAGGGACAACTGTTGTACCCCAAAATTTGCCCTCTAAATTTACATACAAGATGCTATCCTAGGGTTTCTTGTACACTCAATTAGCTCGAGGGTCGGTCAGACATATTCTCTTCCTAGATGGCAAATCAATAATTAGGGTTTGGGATTTCTCAAGGATAACTGAGTCTTCAAAATTTCAAATGTTCTTAAACATAATTCGCTGAAGTTTGTTAATTCTACAAGACTGACGATTGTTCTTAAAACATGTTTGGTAGATGATGAAATCCCGTTTGAATCAAGAATGACATGCGAACTCATTTTGGTTACCAGTTTAGCCTTTGAACAAGAATTGAAGATTAAGACTTTTCGATCATAGGCCTTTGAGGTTAAGTTAATCAAATGGAATTCTCAAACTTTCATTTTTGTTTTAAAGGTTTGATTGGAGTGCAAGGAGTTTTGTTTTATTTGATCATATTTGGTGATTACTTGAAATACAAGTTACCTAGAATGAGGTTTCTTACTCAAAACATAAGAACTACAAGATTTAAAGATTGAATTTAGTACAATATTTTCACAATATTATTCAAAAGTATTGTATTCATTACATTACAAATTTTGAATTTTACAGAAGAAATATCTACCAATGCAATAAATTACAAAAAATTGTTTAAAAGAGAAATCCTAAGTCTTCATCCTCAAGCAATCTCTCCAGCCTTTGCTTGCCATCCATGCTTCATGTTCATGAAAAGAGAAAAGGAAAAGTTTGTTAGTAGTTCAAATATTCAGAAATGAACAAAACATATAAGGAAATCCTAAATTCATCATTGGGGTGGTTTCTGCCGAATCAGAAAAGAAGGGTTTGTATGCTAAGGCCTCATGCAATCTTTGCTTAATCATTGGCCTAAGGGTTCATGGTTTGCAAATCACAAGGGGGAAACTTAGTTCACAAACAATGCAAGCAAACTGCAACAAACAGTAGGGCAAGCATAACAGGCAGCAAGATAACAATGCAAGCAAACTGTAACCAACAACAGGGCACATTGCAAGCTGCCAGAATAAAACCTGTGCAGAATCTAAAGGCAACAAAATACCAGAAGTTCAGAAAAAGAAGGTCCTGTGTTCAAAAGCCTCATACAATTTCAGTTTCATCATAGGCTAAAGTTATATTGCAAATCTCAAAAGATTTGGTTCACAATAAACTAAAAGGTGCAAACCAGAATTCATCAAGCAACATGTGCAGGTTTAATTCAGAAGAAAACCAGTACAACAAGCAACAGAAAATCAGGATCATACATCATTGTCTAGGGTTAATCTCTTGCAAATCCTAAATCTTGGTTCACAAAAGATAAAGAGGAAATCAGAAAATACTAAATCAACAAGCAAAAGCCTCATGTTGCTTCCAATCAGAAAATATCAAATCAACAAGCAAAAGTATCATGTTGTTTCAAATCAGAAAACCAGTACAATCAACAATCAAAGAGCCTCAAAATTTGTAAAGTCATGTCATAGGCCTAGGGTACTCTACCACAAATCTCAAAGCAAAGTTTGGTTCATAGCAAAAGTCCACAAGTGACAAAATACAAAAAAAACTATCAGCAAATACAAGTTTGAAAGGAAGCAATGCAGAAAATCACAAAGTAAAGGAACAAACTCAAAAGAGGGGGGCCTGGATGTACAAAATCTCAAGCATTTAAGTCTTGGATCACAAGAGAAGCCAAAGTAAGAAAATATACAACAAGTACAGAAAAAGCAAAGTCAGTACAACAGGAATTGTACCAACTGCAAACAAGCAAAGTCAACCAGCACAACCAACATTATTTTATCACAGAAAATGGATAAACCAACCAATATAAAAGGCAGCCATACTATGCAAATAAAAGGCAGGTTTTTGTTTTTGGGCAAGCAAGAAGAATGTACAGAAGAGATAAAAGTCAAGCCACTATTTTCATCACAGGACCCTCAAGGATCACTGTCAACAAGCCACAGGATACCAAATATAGCAACCAAGTAAAGAGGTAATTTCTAAAACTACTTCCAAGTTCTTTTCATAGAAATATTCAAAATTTGTGAAACTTTTTCTTACCACTCTTTTACAAAACATTAGTTTAGGTTCAATTAAAAGCCAAAGGGACAGAAAACTTATAACAAAAGTAAACACAAAGCCATCATTCATTTACCTCAAGAGAGAATCAGCAATAGCATCATTTTCCTTTTACAAAAAAAATATACAGAGATTCCAACACAAACTGTCAAAACCCTCACAAATCATTATACAGTTCAAACCAAAAAACAACACAAACTGTCAAAACCCTCAAAATCATTTCAAGTTCTTTTTCTACAAAATATACAAAGTCAGAATCGCAACAGACTGAGCCAAAACCCTAAGTCAGTTCATCATCACCAAAATAGAAAATCCAAGAGCCATCATCACTCACATTTTTTCTTCTCAGTTTTACAAAGAAAAACATAGCAAAAGTCCACAATACAGAAATACATAAACCAAGCCTTACAAACGAACAGAGCCAAAAACTTCAGAAAAAATCATTTATAAAAAATATATGAACTACTCAGAACAACAAATCCTCAAGTTCCAGTTTTCCCAAACCAACAATCATCATCATAAATATAGAAATACAGTAATGCATGCAAGACATAAACCCTAAAAAATATTTATCATCATTTTCAAAGAACCTAACCCCTCAGAACTAGCGAAGAAAGGAGAGATATCACTAAATCATGTAGAAGATGCAAATCGGAACCCCTAGGGTTCCGATTGTCCCCTTTTAGATCTAGGTTGAATCTCATGTTTTCTACAAAATCAAATGCTGAATTAGTAATGAGGAAGAAGAGAGGAAGAGATTAATGTAGAAAAGTTGAGATTTTGAACCTAGCCGCCACTGTTACCGCCACAAGGCGATTTCCGGCGCGACCTATTTTTCTTCTCCAGTGGAGGAACTTCAGAGAACAAGTGAGAGAATCAGAAGTGAGAGAGAGAAGTGAAACAACAAAATGAGTCGTCCCCTTGAACTTGGTTGTTTTGTCTAAAACAACCAGGCCTCCTCACCTTAAGGCCCAAAACAAAATACTGAACCCAACCCCCTTAGTTTCGCTACACCCCCATCTCTTTTGTAAAAAAATCAGATTTTTGGCCACGATTTTGTGGGCTGAAAGCCCATTAGTTTTTTTTTAAATTTCTTTCTCCAAACACCCCTTTTAATTATTAACCCCCTTAACCTATTTTATATATTTTATTTTTATTTATTTACTTTTTTTAATCACTATTATTAATATTATAACAATATTTATTTTTATAAATAAAAATCTCAAAAATATTATTTATGCCTATATATATTAAATATATTCATGTTTGTTTAGTAGACTAAAATATTTTCTTGTTAAAAATCTTTTTTTTTTAAAATTAATTAAATAATTAGATTAGGTTTGTGATTCTTATTTATTTAGAAATTTGTTTCTTTAAACTAGTTTCTTTTGCTAATTTAATTATGATATTCTTTTTTTTAATTAATTATTTATTTTTCTCCTACGTTAATTAAAGTCAAAACAACATCCATGGCCTTGTTCATTCATACTTGTATATTATATTCATTTCACTTCTTATACATTGTATTTACATTCGTTTCTTTGTACATTTGATAAATTCAACATGGTTGTAATAGATAATTAGAGTTTTTACTTTCTTGCAGATCCCCATTCATAAATTGTATACCCCCTCCCACAAAGTGTTGTAATAGCGTAGTAATCTTTAAATTTCGCAATTTATCGCTTTTACATAACATGTTAGTAATTACGGTTTGTATGACAAGATAAAACCAATCAAATAGAAAACCCTAATCTAAGACAAAATCAAGCATAAAAATGACACACTTGCACACAAGCACCCTTAGGGTTACTCCACTTGGTTTCCTTATACAAAAATGGCCTTATTACGCATGTAAGGTATCTTAGCAAAACAAACAAAAACAAGATCATAGTCCCTCTATGACGCTATTCAAAGTTGCCTTACAAAATGGTCTTAGTCCCTCAAAAATGCTAAGATACCTTGCAACATTACTAATCATGGCTATACGATGACCCACGCCCGTCCCGTTAACATCCAAATATAGGGTTTCTTACCAAATCAATGGTAAGACAACAATGTCAAAGGAAAATAAAAATGAACAAGAAAGACATTTGAGTAGGTAGTTTGCTTTTAGTTACTTGCTCCATTTCAAACCAAACATCCTTGCTATTTTCAAAACAAACACAGACATTTTCAAAACATCTTACAAACTTGAAAACATTTTCAAAAAGACAAACAACTTTGTATACATTATTACGAATGAGAATCATTACAAAGATTGCCTAAACGATGACCTCTTTTACAAAATACTTTCAAAACCACACAAAACACAATTTCAAACAAAAGCAAGTGATCTAGCAAGTAACTAAGAGCCCATGGAAAACCATGGATGAAAAGGGTACTAATACCTTCCCTTTTCATAATCTGCCCCCCAAACTCAAGAAACAATCTCAAAGATCTTTCCTGTGATTTTTTATCTTTCCTTTTTGGATAAAAGAAAAGTCGATGGCGACTCTTGCTAACTGCAACATTTGCGATAAAACGCAAAACAATCAAGTCAGTTCTCCCACCGTATCACACATATCATGCATCATATTGCACGTATTTCTTACATTTGTTATGCATATCCAGGTGTCTTACCAAGCTTGTTTACTTCATTCAGCAAGCTGACTCACCACTACAAAACTCGGGCTAATTTTAGAAAGAAGATGGACAACTTAGAACAAGAAAATCACGAGCTGCGCGAGGAAGTTTCTGCTTTGAAAGCCAGCATGGCCAATCTGACTACTCTGATGGAAACTCTGGTGGCTGCTCAGAATCAGCCACCAAGTGTTCAACCTCAACCAACAAGGGCAACTACTGAAGTTCTGACTGTTCCCGTATCTGCTACTCCAGCTTTTGTTCAGAATCGCATGCCCCAAGGTTATCCATGGGGAATTCCAGATAATTTTGCACCTGAAGGTTTCAATCTTGATCCTCAAGACACTCCAGTTGTTTAGACTATTGTTACTCCTGCACCTCCTATGGTGCATACTGCTCCTGCTGCACCTCCTTCGGTGAATATGGTTCTGTTTGTTAATGATGATGTGTGTCGTCCTTTACCTCCACCGAGTGAAGACTTGGGTCTTTATGACAGAATGGATGATTTTCAAGAGCAGTTTGACAAGATGCAGAGAGAAATGAAGGCCCTCAAGGGAAAAGAGCTATTTGGGCAGAATGTGAATGAGTTATGTTTGGTCCCGAATGTTAAGATACATGCTAAGTTTAAAGTCCCAGAGTTTGAGAAGTATAAGGGCAACACTTGCCCTCATGCTCATTTGGTGATGTACCTAAGGAGAATGTGTACCCATACTGATGATCACCGTCTGCTGATTCACTTTTTTCAGGATAGTTTGACCGGTGCTGCGCTGAAGTGGTATATGAGTTTGGACAACGCCAATATCCATAATTTTAATGATTTGGGAGAAGCATTCATCAAACAATACAAGTACAACGTGGACATGGCGCCTGACCATGATCAACTTAGGGACATGGTTCAGAAAGACAGGGAATCATTCAAAGAATATGCACAGAGATGGCGTGAGGTAGCCACCCAGGTGATTTCTCCCATGGAAGAGAAGGAGATGACTAAGATTTTCTTGACGACGCTGGGTGCTTTCTACTATGAGAGGATGGTAGCAAGTGCGCCAAGTGAATTTACTGAAATGGTAGGGATGGGTATTTGCTTAGAAGAGGCTGTAAGAGAAGGCCGTTTAACGAAGAATGAAGGATCTGGAGGTGTGAAGAAGCCATCTTATGGGTTTACCAAGAAGAAAGAAGGAGATGAAAATGCTGTTATACAAGAGAGGAGGGTAAATACTCCTAGAAGGAATTATCAGCGTCATCAACAAGTCGCCTCAGTTACTCCCGTTATGAGTGTCTCTCCAACTACCGTTGCTTATCAAAGACCGTCCCAGCAGGGGAATCAAGGGTATAATTAGAGAAGGGAGAGTTATGACCCTATTACTATGAGTTATACGGAGTTACTATCGGCATTGATTCCGAAGAAGTTAGTTCAGACCCGATCACCTCCCGCCGTACCATCACAATTGCCTTGGTATTACAAGGCAGACCAAACATGTGCCTTTCATCAGGGAGCGCCAGGGCATAATGTTGAGAATTGTTATCCTTTGAAGACTGAGGTACACAAATTGGTGAAGTCTGGTATTCTATCTTTCAAGGATGTGGGTCCTAATGTGAAAGACAATCCTCTACCCAAGCATGGAGGAGAAAGTGTTGTGAATATGGTGGTCGGTTGTCCAGGCGACTTTCGGATTTTTGATATTCATCTAGTTAGAGAAGATTTGGTGAAAATGCATGCAGACCTTTGTGAATTTAGCTACTATATGTATGACCATGCCGGTTGTGCTATTTGCAGTACAAACATACAAGGTTGAGATAAGATAAAGGCTGATTTACAGGAGATGATGGATGAGGGCCTCATCCACATAATCAGGCCTAGGGAAAAGTATGAAGAGGAAGTGAATATGGTTTCTGGATGTCCTGGAGAATTCATAATTTTTGATGTAGAGTATATGAATGAGGACCTCGTGCAGTTGCATGCTACCTTCTGCCATACGGTTGGTCAGGTGGAACACCAATATGGATCTTGCCAAGTTTGCTGTCGAGACCCCCGAGGATGCTCAATCGTGAGGAAGGGTGTTCAGTTGTTGTTAGACAATGGAACTATCAAGGTCACAAGTCAGAGGGATGATTACTATGAGGTTGATATGATTGAGGTTTGTTTGGCTGAAGAAGAGTCATATGAAGAGTATGCCTTCGCAGATGAGTATTTCTCTTCAGACGAAGATTTGTTTTCCAGAAATGACTTATTAATGACTGATTGTGTTGAATAAGGGGGTAAACATCATCGTGCCTTGTTTTGGTGCACCCTCCCATTTTGAAGTTGAGTATTATAGCAAGCCAGTTGTTACCCCATTGGTGATTAGTTTGCCGGGTCCTATCCCCTATAAGTCAGATAAGGTTGTGCCTTACAAATAAAACGTTACAATCTTAGAGGATGGAGTGGAAGTTCCCATCCAACCAATGCCTGATGTTGAGAATATAGCTGAAAATAGCAAGGTGACCTGCAGCGGTCATGTGTTTGCACCAGTTGTTCGAAGAGATGTTGGTGCTGGAAAGAAAATTGCTGAAAATGATGAACCTAAGAAGGCTACGAGTGAGACTAGTGGAGATACATTAGAGAAAGAAGTGGATGATATTTTGAAGATAATCAAGATAAGCGACTACAGAATTGTAGATCAGCTACTGCAGGCTCCTTCAAATATATCTATCTTAGCTTTATTGATGAACTCCTCTGCTCACAGAGAATCCTTGATGAGAGTACTGGACCAAGCTTTTGTAGAGAGTGATATGCCAATAGACCAATTCAACAGCGAAATAGGAAACATTACATCATGTAATAACTTGAGTTTCTGCGATGACTAATTACCAGATGAAGGGAGGAATCACAACCTGGCCCTCCACATATCTATGAAATGCAAGAATGATTCACTATCCAATGTGCTGATTAATGATGGATCCGTGTTGAATGTTATACCGAGGAGTACGCTTATGAAGTTGAAATATCAAGGAACGCTTATGTGCCCGAGTGGCATCATTGTGAAAGAATTTGATGGGTCAAGGAAATCTGTTATTGGTGAAGTGGACTTGCCTATTCATATAGGACCACATTTGTTTAAGATGAATTTCCAGGTCATGGAAATTGTTCCCGCTTATAGTTGTTTGCTAGGACGGCCGTGGATACATGAGGAAGGGGCTGTCACTTCAACTTTACACCAGAAGCTAAAGTTTATACGTGAAGGGAAAGTAGTGATCATAAATGGGGAACATGCATTGTTGATATCTCATTTGTCCTCTTTCAGCATTGTAGAGGCGAATGAAGCTATTGTTGGAACCCAGTTCCAAGCCTTATCCATTGATAACATAGAGGAAATGAGAACTCCATGGTTTCGCTTAAGGATGCACAGCAGGTTGTGCGTAATGGTCATAGCGAAGTTTGGGGACGAATTATGGATCCACCTGTGAACAAGAACAAAACTGGCTTGGGGTTCTCTTCGAAGAATGACAAAGGTAAGGGCATGAAGCCGAAGTCTGCTGTAGGCAGGTATCAAGACATCTTCCATAGCGGGGGTTATCTTCATACAAATGTTTCCAGGATTAACGCCATTGTAGAAGATGAAGCAGAGCAGGAAATGCCGAATTATGTGACGCACGAAGTTAGGGTTCAGAACTGGATCACCATTGATGTTCCCTCTTGCATACATGTTTCAAAGTAATTTGTTTTGTTAATGTTTTTGAAAAAGCTTTCACTCTGCCCAAGGTGGAATTATTAATGTTGTAGAGCTTATCTGTTTGCTGCGACTTTTAAAATCAATAATAAAAGTTGTCTTTGCTTCCTAAATTGTGTTTTTTTTTAATTTTCTGCTATTCTTAGAGAATGGTAATAAAAAAAAACTTTCAAAATAAATAATAACTGAAATTCAATCTGCATGATCACTTGTTATATGTGTCAGTTTCTAAATGCAATCACAAATCATATGTGCAGATTAATTAAAAAAACCGTTGAATACAATGACCCTGCACCCTCTCCCAACTTTGAATGTCCTGTGTATGGGGCTGAAGAAGAAGATTATGATGAGATTCCAGAAGAGGTCTCATGGTTTCTTGAGCACGAGGAAAATACCATTCAGCCGTATAAAGAGCCATTGGAAGTGATCAGTTTGGGTTCCGAAGAAGATCCGAAGGAAGTCCAGATTGGAGCATTACTGCATCCTGATGTGAAGATCAGGTTGATCGAGCTGTTACGAGAGTATGCAGATATTTTTTCTTGGTCTTATCAAGATATGCCTGGTCTAGATACAGATATTGTAGAGCACCGTTTTCGGTTGAAGCCAGAGTGTCCGCCAATCAAACAAAAGTTGAGAAGAACTCACCCAAATATGGTAGTAAAAATCAAAGAGGAGGTTCTAAAGCAGATTAATGCTGGTTTTCTTGTGACATCAGTGTATCCTCAATGGATTTCCAATATTGTCCCAGTACCTAAAAAAGACGGAAAAGTCCGCATGTGCGTAGATTACAGAGATCTAAATAAAGCTAGTTCAAAAGATGATTTTCCATTGCCACACATTGATATGTTAGTGGATAGCACAACAAAATTCAAAGTATTCTCGTTCATGGACGGATTTTCCGGGTATAACCAAATAAGATTGGCTCCAGAGGACATGGAAAAAACAACGTTTATCACACCCTAGGGAAAATTCTGTTACAGAGTGATGCCCTTCGGATTGAAGAACGCTGGTGCAACGTGCCATAGGGCTATGACAACCCTATTCCATGATATGATGCACAAGGAAATTGAAGTATATGTTGATGATATGATTTCTAAATCCCAGACTAAAGAAGGGCATGTAGAAGATTTGTTGAAGTTGTTTCAGCATTTGAGGAAGTACTGTCTCCGCTTGAATCCAAATAAATGCACCTTCTGTGTTCAATCAGGAAAATTGTTGGGTTTCATAGTTAGATAGAAAGGAATTGAAGTTGACCCTGATAAAGTCAAGGCGATTCAAGAGATTCCAGTTCCAAGAACTGAAAAGCAAGTCAGAGGTTTCCTCGGGCGTTTGAATTATATTTCCATATTCATTTCCCACATGACTGCGACATGTGAACCGATCTTTAAGTTGTTAAAGAAAGATCAAGGTTGTGTATGGACGGATGGCTTCCAAAGGGCATTTGAAAGTATTAAAGAATATTTGCCTGAACCTCCTATCTTGCTCCCTCCTGTAGAAGGAAGACCGTTGATTATGTATCTGACAGTGTTAGATGAATCCATGGGTTGTATTCTGGGACAACAGGATAAAATAGGGAAGAAGGAGTTCACCATTTATTATCTTAGTAAAAAATTCACTGATTGTGCGTCGCGTTATTCCATGCTGGAAAAGACATGTTGTGCTTTGGCCTGGGCGGAAAAGCGTTTGCAGCATTATATGTTGAATAACACTACTTAGTTGATCTCCAAAATGGATCCAATCAATTACATTTTTGAAAAGCCTGCTCTTACTGGGAGAATTGTCTGTTGGCAGATGTTGTTATATGAATATGATATCGAATACCGCACTCAAAAATCTATTAAAAGCAGTGTGTTGGCAGATTATCTTGCTCACCAACCAGTGGAAGATCACCAGTTTGTAAAATATGAGTTCCCTGATGAGGATGTAATGTTCCTAAAGTGAAAGATTGTGATGAACCATTGCCCGAGGAAGGTCCTAACCCTGAATCTCGTTGGAGTATGATATTTGATGGAGATGTGAATGCTTATGGTAAAGGAATTGGTGTTGTGATTGTCACTCCTCATGGATCGCACATTCCTTTTACCGTAAGGTTAATATTTGATTGTAATAATAATATGGCCAAATACAAGGCTTGCATCATGGGTCTTGAAGAAGTTATTGATCTAAGAATTAAAATTCTAGATGTGTATGGTGATTCAGCTTTGGTAATAAATCAGATTAAAGGAGAATGTGATACTCGTCACCCCGACGTGATCCTTTACAAAGACTATGCTAGAAGATTATTACCCTTCTTTAATAAACTCAAACTCCATCACATTCCTAGAGATGAAAATCAAATGGCGGATGCTCTGGAAACTCTGGCTTCTATGTACCAAGTAAATACTTGGAATGATATACCCCGAATTATGGTTTGAAGTTTGGATAGACCCTCTCATGTGTTTACAACAGAGGAGGTAGCAGATGAAAAACCTTGGTATTATGATATCAAGCATTTTCTTCAGACTCAGGAATACCCAATTGGTGCATCAAAGAAAGATAGAAAGACATTGAGAAGATTGGCAGGCAGTTTCTTCCTCAGTGAAAATGTGTTGTACAAGAGAAATCGTGACATGGTCTTGCTCAAATGCGTGGATAGACACGAAGCAGACATGTTGATGCATGAGATTCATGAAGGTTCATTTGGCACTCATGCCAATGGACATTCGATGGCTAAAAGGATGCTAAGGGCAGGTTACTATTGGCTGACAATGGAGTCCGACTGTTACAAATTTGCAAAGAAGTGCCATAAATGCCAGGTTTATGCGGACAAGGTCCGTGTACCTCTGACACTTCTCAATGTGATTTCCTCCCTGTGGCCTTTCTCCATGTGGGGGTATTAACATGATTGGGATGATAGAACCCAAAGCTTCGAATGGACACCATTTTATCTTGGTAGCAATTGATTACTTCACCAAGTGGGTGGAGGCTGCTTCATATGCCAATGTTACTAAGCAGGTGGTTGCATGCTTCATTAAGAATAACCTTATATGTCCGTATGGTGTGTCGAGCAATATCATCACTGATAATAGCTCGAATTTGAACAACAAGATGATGATAGAATTGTGTGAAGAATTCAAGATTGTCCATCACAATTTATCTCCATACAGGCCAAAGATGAATGGGGATGTTGAAGCTGCTAATAAGAATATCAAGAGAATTATCCAGAAATGGTTGTTACTTATAAGGATTGGCATGAAATGCTTCCTTTTGCTCTGCATGGATATCGAACATCTGTCCGCACTTCAACAAGAGCAACCCCGTTCTCCCTGGTGTATGGAATGGAAGTTGTACTCACTATCGAGGTGGAGATTCCCTCTTTACGTGTGATAATGGAAACCAAATTGACAGAGGTTGAATGGGTCTAGAACAGGTTTGACCAATTGAATTTGATTGAGGAGAAGAGAATGACGGCTTTGTGTCATGGCCAGTTATATCAGAGAAGAATGAAGAAAGCTTTTGATAAAAAGGTTAAACCTCGTGAATTTAGAGAAGGCGACCTCTTGCTCAGGAAGATCATGTCTTTCAACACTGATTCTAGGGGCAAGTGGACTCCCAATTTTGAAGGCCCATATGTTGTCAAGAAAGCCTTCTCTGGCGGTGCACTAATTCTTGAAACTATGGATAACGAGGAGTTCCCACGTCCCATGAATGCTGATGCAGCCAAGAAATACTTCGCCTAAAGTAATAAAATAACACCTCGCTAAGTTGAAAACCTGAAAGGGTGGCTTAGGCAAAAAAGAGTGTCTCGGTAGGCCGAAAACCCGAAAGGGCGGTCTAGGCAAAAATTAGAGACATAAACAAAATAAATTTCCCGCTAAGTTGAAAACTGGCAGGGGTAGCTTAGGCAAAAATTAGGGACTTTCTTGGCAAGTAACTATGTCAGACAAGACTTGATCGTTGAAGCAACAATCTTCTCGAATCCTCACCATACTTCAACAGAAGCTGCTGCTCAGGATTTCAAAAGTTGTTAGAGGGGATAATGGTCATTGCATCTCAATGTATCTTTTCCATTATATATTACCATTTTCCGAACTTTTTAATCATCTATGGAGTCTCTCCATTCGCAGACTACAATTCTATTAATGGAATTTGAGATTTTACCCAATTCTTTGTATTTCTTATTTTATTTAGCTTGCAAAGACTCCATTTATTATTGATAATAACTTTCAAAGCAAAAGATTAAATAACAAAATTGATTTTTTCAAAAATAATTTACAAATTGCTTTTACTTTGGTATTTATGATGAAGCAACAACAACAAAAATGATGATCCCAGGAATGGAAAAAATCCAGTCATTTGGAGAAGTTTTTGTTCCCCTCGGGAAGGTTCATGCAGGATGTTTTCACCGTATTGGGTTTATGACTCCGGTATCCTCGGTCAAGTTTGGATTCATTTCTCCTCTTTTCTGAGTTTTCATGATGTGAAGTTTCAACCCGCATTTTCTCCAGGGAAGTTTTAGTTCGGTTGGATACAAGTTCTTTTTCCAGAGAGGTTGGTACCATATTCACTCTTGAAGAACGCAAGTCCCTGGTTTCTCTAGTGAAGGACGTATTGTGGTTTTCCCTTTGTGGATGTGCTTTTAACCTCACCAATGAAGTAGGCCTGAATTCCCCAGTGAATGTTTTGATGTTTTGGTGTCATTCTGCTTCACCTAAGACTGGTTTTGCAATCTCCAATAGAAATGTTACTTTTAAAAACATTTGTTTCCCCAGTGAAACCTGAAGAGGGATGTTCTATCCCTGTATCTGTACTATTCTGTCACTTTGTTTTGTTTACTTACGGATTATGTTGCTCCCCAGTAAAGCTAAAGCAACTAGTAGGTTTTGTTTCCTCAGTGGGCATTTACTTTTTCTTGGAATGACCATCTTGGATGAAGTTTAGCCGAGTGTTGTTAGTGCTCGAGGTGGTTTTGCCTGGTGACTCCCGGTGTTGTATATCTGTTTTGTCAGCATACACGCGATAACACTCATACATTTATACATACATCATGCATAGCTAAAATGGGCAAATCATTGTTCATTGACATTTGTTAATATTTTTGTTGACATATCACCCTGTTTTGCAGAGTTATGTTGTCCTTTCTTCAATAGAGTGTTGGCCTTAAGCAGAAAGCGTATACTCTTTCAATTTCCCCACTGATTTGTCCCTCGTGGAATATTTTTGCTTTAGCCTTCCTGTACAACTCCTTGTTTGGATGGATTTGGTTTTCCCTCTTGAGTTTATTTCTCAAAGGATGTATTTTGGTTGACTGTTTCATTCCAGTTTATTTCTGGTTTGAATTTGTGGTTCCATGACAATATTATTTACTTTGGATTTCTGAAAACATCAAGTTTTGGTTGGTGCATTTATTTTGCATGAGAAGACTTTATCTCCTCAGCAGGAATATCGTGGCATCTCCCCAGGAAGTCATATTTCTTTCCCCAGAAAGTCATTTCTTTTTACAATCCTCCATGACAACAAGTAGCAGGTCTCTTTATTCGAGTAACTTGTGCTTCCCTGTAAAAGTCGACATAACTTTTTTTTTGCTATCTCCTCTATGAGTGAATAGTTTGCAGTTTGTCGTCAAATTACACCAATGGATGGTAAGACTTTCAATATCACAAGAAACAACTCGTTGTGAAATCTCGGCCAGTGGAAGTCTCTTTATTTGAGACAGCTTATATATTACCCTTTCCAGGAAGAATGCCTTGGTTAAAGAAGAAGTTGAGACCCATTCTAGGTGAAATGCCAGAATTTTAGGGAAACTTGTTATCTTTTTGCTACCCTTAGTGAACGTTGGTAGTTCATCGTCAGTGAATGGGGGTGTTATGATATATTCTCTTTCTACCTTCAGTGAAAGTTGGTAGGACATCGGCAGTGAACGTCGATGTTTGTTATCTTTTTGCTACCCTCAGTGAAAGTTGGTAGTTCATCGTCAGTGAACGGTGATGTTATGATATATTCTCTTTCTACCTCCAATGAAAGTTGGTAGGACATTGGCAGTGAACGTCGATGTTTGTTATCTTTTTTCTACCCTCAGTGAACGTTGGTAGTTCACTGTCAATGAATGGCGGTGCTATGATATATTCTCTTTCTACCTTCACTGAAAGTTGGTAGGACATCGGCAGTGAGCGTCGATGTTTGTTATCTTTTTTCTACCCTCAATGAATGTTGGTAGTTCATCGCCAGTGAACGGCGGTGCTATGATATATTCTATTTCTACCTTCAGTGAGAGTTGGTATGACATCGACAGTGAACGTCGATGATTGTTATCTTTTTGCTACCCTCAGTGAAAGTTGGTAGTTCATCGTCAGTGAACGGCGATGCTATGATATATTCTCTTTCTACCTCCAATGAAAGTTGGTAGGACATCGGCAGTGAACGTCGATGTTTGTTATCTTTTTTCTACCCTCAGTGAACGTTGGTAGTTCACTGTCAATGAATGGCGGTGCTATGATATATTCTCTTTCTACCTTCACTGAAAGTTGGTAGGACATCGGCAGTGAGCGTCGATGTTTGGTATCTTTTTTCTACCCTCAGTAAACGTTGGTAGTTCATCATCAGTGAACGGCGGTGCTATGATATATTCTATTTCTACCTTCAGTGAGAGTTGGTATGACATCGGCAGTGAACGTCGATGATTGTTATCTTTTTGCTACCCTCAGTAAATGTTGGTAGTTCATTGTCAGTGAAAGGCGGTGCTATGATATATTCTCTTTCTACCTTCAATGAAAGTTGGTAGGACATCGGCAGTGAACTTCAATGTTTGTTATCTTTTTGCTACCCTCAGTGAACGTTGGTAGTTCATCGTTAGTGAACGACGATGTTATGATATTTCTTTTCTCTCTACCTTCAGTGAAAGTCGGTAGGACATCGACAGTGAACGTCAGTGTTATTTTTATTTTTCTCTCTACCTTCAGTGAATGTCGATAGCTTCGCCTTCGGTAGAAGTTAATGTATCCTTTGAACATTCTACCATCCTCTTTGATTCAGGTCTTTTGATCCACCAGTGATTTATTTTCCTGGTGGGGTCGCTCTCTTGTTTCTTTATTATTGTTACATCCCCAGTGGTGTTTTGCGTCTCTTTGGTCTTGTACATATGCATTCATGATCATAAAGATTTGCATGGCATCTTATGGCCAAAAATAGGGTTTGTTTTATATTTAAGTATCTTTGATCGCGTCGACACGAAGATTTTTAACCTTCGTATCTCTGGATAGAAGAAACTTAAATAAGGGCAACTGTTGTACCCCAATTTTCCCCCCTAAGATCCCTTCATCATACCATGTTGATTCATTCACAACAAGATCATACTAGGATTCTTGGTTCCCCTCCCTATATTTAGCTTTGCCCTTTTGAGGAATCACCAAGAACCTTGACTTATGTTCTTTTGTGATCATGAATATTTTTTATCTTGATTTCTTCTTTTAACTACTAAAATGCAATGTTGGTTTGTCTTGCTTGTTATCCATGTAGGTAAAGGCAATGAGATTTAAAAATCTACCCCATGGGTTCATGAGTTTATTTCCATGCCCTAGTCAATAAAGCTTGAGGAGTTCAAACCTCAGCATTGGATTTGTTTGGAAGAAATGGCATGGCAAGGTTATTTTGGTTCACCATATTTCAAGGTTATCAAATTTGGTTGAAAAGTACAAGGGGTTGATTGAAGAGGTTGTCATGCTTGGACAAGGCTTTGTTCCCATTGGTCACAAGTGCATATTTCTCTCAATTTTCAAGATATGGAAGTGGTTTTGGTGGATATGATTTCTCATTATCATCCTCAACAACTTCTATTTACAAATCATTTGTGTCGGTACAAGAAGTTTGTCCAAAATTGTCAAAGTTCCTCAAAGCATTGTCTTGATCTAAGGAGCTAGGGTTTTAAACTTCAAAGAAATGTATCTTGCTCATCTTTTGGTATTTTTGAGTGATTCCAAAGACATCCTTCTATTCAAAGGGTTATCAATAAATCACTTCAAAAGTTTCAAGGAGTTTCCATGAGGAAGAGGCTTAATGAGGAAGAAAGATTACAAGTCCTCCAGATGAATCCCCAATTTTCCATGTGTGACTTCAAATGATCATAACTTGGTCAATTTTTATCACCTTGAGCCTATTCTTTTTCCATAATGATTTTGATGGTGTTAACTTTATTCCTTCTTTTATGTTAAAAGTGAGAAAATGGATGGAAGTTTCCTTAAAGATGCAAAAGATTATAGGTTATTTCATGATTTTTGCCAACTTCAACAATTCATAACTCTCTCAAATTTTTGAGATTTTTAATGGTTCAAGTTTCAAAATGTTATTCAAGAGATCTACTTCATGCCATATGTTTTGGTCAATAGAAAATTACAAGTGGAAGACCATGCTTAAATGCAAGACATTATAGGTCATTTTTGAAGAAGAACTTGAAATATTTCTAAGTATGGACAATCAACTTTTTTCTCCAACTTTGACTCAACACAACTTTCAGCTCAAGCATCCATTTAACTCCATTCTTTTTCCATTGTAAAGCTTGTAACCTCATCTTTCTAAAGCATCAAGAATCATATCCTAAGACCCCTTGAGCTGAGAATGCCATTGGTCAGAAGTTGGCAATTTGAAACTGAATTTTCCACCAATTCAGAAGTTTGAAATCCTTGATTTGGCTTCTAAACACTTTTTTTATGCGCGTTTTTGCTTCTAAACATGTTTAGTGAACTTCCAGAAGTGATTAGCATAGCAAAACACGCGTTTTAGATGGGTTTTGATCAAGTTTGAAGTCACATGTTTCTTGTTTGCAACTTAACACGATTTCCCTCCAAACATCATTATTTCACACGCTTGAACATTCCATTTGATTCCCTATAAATAGAGGGTCATTTCCCATTCATTTTCTCAAGCTTGGATAGCCAGAATCACCCTTCCAAACTTATTCCACAACTCAGAATTCAGTAACTTCAAAATCCATTCCCAAGCCTTTTTCAATCTAATTTTTCCATCAATTCACCTTCCCCGATCTTCCCTGAAGCTAACCATATAATTACATTCAAGAATCGTGCCCTATACTGCTCCATAGAAGTCCAGTTTTAGAGCTCTACAACTAAATTTCAATAGGTATATTCCTTCATCAATTCTTCAAAACTCTGATATCATTGTGATGCTCTCATTGCCCTGGTTCTAGTTGCAACACTTACCTTTTTCTGGAAACACGTTTTGACCATGAAATTTCAAATCTCTTTTCAAAACTTTCTTTCCAAATTGCTTGAGCTACAGTTTAAATAAATTTGACGCGAGGGTGTGGTTGTCTTCGTCTTGAAGAGACGAAGCGGTTGGCATAGGTTTGAGCTTTTGATTTTACAGTTTGAGAGACCTGTAAATCACGTTGGCTGGAGGTTGAAGATGACCTACGTGTCATCTTCCAACCAATGATGACACGCCACTTGTTATTTTTGAAAATCTGATTTATATTTGATTATGTACTTTATTCACTAATGACCATGATATGCACAACGTGCCAGATCCCTTGGATTTGATCACTAACGCGTTTTGACTCTCATCCAATGGTCCACATATTTTTACTTTTATTTTCTTTTCTGATTTTTATATTTTAATTGTTTTAAATTTCAAAAAAATCATTGAAAATTCATTTCAAGTCCAAAAAATCTGAAAAAATTATGAAAAATATTTTTGATTATTCTCTTTCTGATTTTTATTTTTTTACAATTTAATTTTGTGTTTTGGTATTTTTTTTATAAATTTACACTTTATTTGAATTGTTTTAAATGTTTAAAAATACTTTTATACATTTTTAAATTCTAAAAAAATTATGGAATGAACCAATGATATTGTGACAAATATTGGTGACCTTATTTTATTTTGGTTTCTGACTTTGCTATTTTTTATCATTTTTGGTTTATTTTACCTATTTCTTTTAATTTTAAAAATAGTTTCTGACTTCAAAAAATTACCAAAAATTTTATAAAATCATTTGAGCCCTTTTCTGATTTTTTTTATGGTCTTACTTTTTATTTCTTGATTAATTCGAACATAGTTGATATTTTTCTCTTTATTTTCTATTTTTAAACAATAATTTTTAAACCCTTTTGTATATATTAAAGTGTAATATTATTTTGTGACTATTTTCTGGATGAACTTGGGTTAAATTTTGGATCATGAACTTTATTAACATCATTGAATCCATGGTGTTGAGTTTAACTCTACAAAAGTGGATGAATGATTTTAATAATAGTTTGATTAAATTTAATTCAAAAGTGGTTTGTATTTTCTCTCCCACCCCTCTTCATCTCATCCCCTTCTTATTGCACTAAATGTTGTTGGAGCATGATCTCTATATCATGTCTCAAAATAAGTGGTGCATAGATTGCTATTGACCGGCCTCAAAATAGGTGTGACTTCTATATAAGTCCACTTACGATTGCTTAATATAGCGCTAAATTTCGTCCCGATTTGAATAAATGATCATTCGTGGACCAAACTTATGTTTGCAAGCCCAAGTATGTTAATTTGATCTCTTTGATCCAATAACCTTGAGATTTATTGTGTTGGAGGCTTTGGTTCTATCAATCCTCTAATGGATCTACAACACCTTTGGTCAACGCGGATCACTTAAACATCGTGGATCATTAAATGGCACTTGTGAAAATTCCAAATGGATGATATACTTGACAAAAAGAAAATGCAACTTGTTGTGTGGAGGCTTTGGTTCTACTAATCCTCTAATGAGTTCCAAATGCAAGTTTCAAGATGGTCATCCAACTAACCACTAATTATTTACTTGTTTTACTTTATGCTTTTATTTTTTTTATGCTTTATGTACCATTTACTTTTAGCATTTACATTTCATGCCATTTTCATCTTTGCTCATTTGAGCATTTACTTTCTTGTCATTTTTACTTTGCTCACTTAAGCTTTTCATTTCCTTTTTAAGATACTTAATAATCAACATAAACCCTAAAAATCTTTAATGGTACTTAGACTTTTTGGTTACTATCCTTGGCATTATGGAGCATGGGACTTTTCTTGGACTTAGGATTAGAAACCTTGGCCTATCTTGGAGACCTTGTGATCTTATCTGATTATTTTGTCTGGAGTTCTTAAGGTTTACCTCAAGACATTGGGTTGCTTGTTTATTTTTGTTTACAGGTTTTTTGTGATTACACCCTTTGTTTGTAATCTGGAATTCACCCGTATACAGCTGTTACTCTGCCCAATTTTTGTGAAGACTTAACACACTTGAAGTTTGGTTCTCTCAAGAGGTCTAGTATTTTTTTTCTTGATTGGTTTCTGTTGTACCCCAAAATTTGCCCTCCCATATTCTTCAAGATTTGCCAAGATCAAGCTTCAAAATCTCTCAAGGGTTGCACAGTCCAATGGCCTCCTAACAGTCAAAAATTAGGGTTTTGGTTCTGGCAAAGAAATTGAAGTTTCCAAGGGTCCAAACAAGTCCCACATGCCTATAAACATTGTTAAGCATCCATAATCCAAGTTTCAAGACTCACAGCATAAAATTGCACAGTAAAAAAACCCTAATTGCTCAACAGTCAACTACAGGGGCAAAATGGTCATTTGATAGTCAAAAGTCAAAAATTTTGGTCAACATCTTATTTTGAAGCCACAAACATCATTTGATCAATTCTTGATCATGATTCTCAAAGCATGGCTCAAAAAGTCTCAAGGTGCAAAAGTTTCTATTTTTGGACAGTTGAAAAAGTCAACTGCAAATTGACCAAGGCATAACTTCCACATGGTTTATCAGAAAAATTCCATCAAAAGCTCATTTTTAAGAGAATGACATTTCCTACAACTCCTCTTCACACTTCAAGTCCAAGAAATGCTCTCACAAAAAGATATCAATCTCAACATTATAGGTCATTTTCAAAAGTCAACAAAAAGGCACTTTAAGTCAAAGACCATAACTTGAGATTGGTAAATCAAAATGACATGGGACCAAAGGCATTGGTTAGAGGACTTCAAGACCTTTCCAAAATGTCCAAGAACATGATCAAAGCTTAAAGATTGAGCAAGATATTCCTTGTGGAAGTTGGGAAATTTTTGGGAATTTTGAAAAGTCAACTTTGCTTCAAATGCCTCAAAATTGCTAATGGGCCACAATTTCTTCCATGAAACATTACCCAAAGGCTATGCACGACCCATTGACATCCAAGGGAGTTATCTTATCATTTTTGATTAATTATTTGAATTATTATTTAATTCACTTAATTAAAATTAAATATGACAAAAATAGCAAATCACACCTTTCAAATCTTTTTATGCAGCATTTTCATCCATCATGACCTCAAGATTTCGTGCACACTCAATAAGGAAAGATTCTATGCAATTGGCAATGGTTTGATGGCAAAAAAAGATTGAAAAAGATCATGAAAGTCAAATATTCAAAATCATTGAATACAAGGCTTTGGGCTTGATTTTTCTGACCTAATTCCTTCCACATATATGCACAACATAAACCTAATGCTAAGAACACGAAAGCTGCGCCCAAACACAAAGAACACATTGCAACTTTTTTGACAAAAATTTGAAAACTGAAAACTGAATTGCAAGGTGTTTCAAGGCCTGAAAAGTGTTCCCATACGTTGCTGGTCTACCTAGGAAGCGTTTCCAATTGAAATCAAGGCTCCATACATCCAGAATTGGTAGAATGACATCGCCCTGTTCATGAACTTTTTCATATTCGTATTTGAATTTATACACATTTTCCATGCATTTTAATGTTTGATTTATACTAACATGATCATTCTAAAGCTAATGGTACCGTTCAATTGAAGAATGGCTGTCTGTACAAAAATCCACCATGAAAGCGTTCTAGGGTTTCAGAAGTTTGAATTTGGGGCTTTCCTCATCTGGAAAAATCAGGCCATGAAACTTGTACCACTGAATTCAGAAGCTCTAAACGAATTGAACAAGCACCTCGCGCCCTTTTTATATTCCCTCATGTGCTAATCGCTATTTTTGAATATTACAGTTAGTGGGGGTTTAAAACCCCCGCTATTTGATTTTGTTTACAGGCAAAGAGATGAAGACGATGCATATGTGTCATAACGTTACTGGGTAGTTCAAATCCTGGCGCGCGTTTTTGTTAAAGTCCCACTAATGCTTGTTTTCTCTCTCATAATGATCATTGTCCCTTAGATGTAAAAAGTAACGCGCCAGTTCAGTTGGTGGATGTGTTGGCAGGCAAGTATTGGGACCTGGGTTCAATTCCCAGGTCCCCCATATTTCTTCATAATTTTGTTTCTAACATATTCAGGTGGTGTTCCCCTCCAGTGGTCCATCATACACCCAACACCTTGGCACGCCACATGTCCCTGAAGGTCAATCCAATGGCCATCACCAGCAATCCACCATGTACCTTGGTCAGACATCCCTCACACGCGCCATAAAAGTCAACCAGGCCTGGAATTCTTGGGCCAAAATGCTTCCCAAACACCTCCAAAAGGGCCTGAATACCCCCCTTGTTTGTATTTCCTTTCTCTCATTTTTTTTCTCTATTATTTATGTTAATTGTTTTTTTCTTTTGTTTTATTTAATTCATAAAATAATTTTTATAACACAAAAAAAAATCAGAAAAGTCAAAAATAAAATATGTTTATTTAGTTTTTAATTCATTAATAGTTTTTGTAAATAAATCTTAATGATCAAATTAGTTTAATTTTAGGTTTTCAACTTTAATGTTTTTTTCCCTTAAATAAACTAAAAATGTAGAAATTAGGGTTTTAGTATTTTTATTCTTTTTCTCAATAATTAACCTTTTTATTCTTATCATTATTAATTATTAATTATCTTGTAAATAAACTTGTAATTAATTAATTAGGGTTAAATTAGGTTAAACTTAAACAATTTTTTTTAATAATTAAAAACAATTTAGAATTAGGGTTTTATTTAACTTCTAATTTTAATTAATTTTCTTTATTTTCATTAAATACCCAAAAAAAACCAAAAATAACTTCTTTTCTTATTAAATAATTAATTCACTTCCAATTTCAATTTAATTTCTTTAAAGGGTCCAACGCCCTCGCACCTTCGATTATAATTTCTTTTCGCGCGTTTGCTTCTATTTTTCATTTTAAATATTATGTAATTGCCCCAAAGCTTTGTAATAGTAATTAGGACATTTACTTTCCGCATTTTTATTCAAAATCGGGTCTTTGTTAGTTTGGCGATGTATAGACCCGCGCCTTGTAATAGCGTAGGACTTTTATTTTCCGCATTTTAATTTCCGCACCTTTAAACTGCTAACTATCACATGAAAGAATGAATGGCCCAAATAAAATCAAAGCGTAGCTCACCCAATGCATGACAAGATAAAATATAACTGAAAATGACACACAATTCACACACCACTCCTAGGGTACGCCTCACTGTTGCCTTGCCCCTCGAAACGTGGTCGTCGAGTATAGGACGTCTTAGTGAGTCCTTATGTCCATTGATCTAGTTGCCTCGAATAAGTTGCCTAAGAATAGTTGCCTCGAAACGGTTGCCTCGGAATAAAAAGATCAATGGCATAAGGGTAGCTTCTAAGGTGTCTTACTGTTGCTCGGTGGCCACACTGTCCCTACAATCGAATTGACCCGAACACCTCCAACGGTGGTGCTACCTACCTCTCAATGGTGGGATGGCACTACCTTAAGGACATTTACACAGCCTAATTCCTTAGGGTAGGTAGATGACTCGTAGATACTTGCTCTAATTCAAAACAAATCAAAAACTTCTTTTCACACCGACACTTTGCAAAAAAACTTTCAAAACAACTTTTCAAACACTCTTGAGGACTGATACAAGAGTCGATCTGAAATTTTCAAAGAAACTTTTTCAAACCCACTCACTCTGAAAAGCAAACACTTTTGAAAACACAAATGAGCAAGTATCTAAGAGCCCATGGATAACCATGGATTGAAAGGGTGTTAACACCTTCCCTTTCTATAAATCTACCTCCCGAACCGAGAACAAATCTCATAAGGAATTTTGCTGTGCTTTTGTCCTGTCCATGTTGGAGAAAATAAAAGACGGTGGCGACTCTTGCTTACCGCGACATTTCGCGAACCAGCGTTAAACAGTCAGTTCCAGATCCACCGATCACAGAACTGGCGACTCGCTGAGGAAATTTTTTAAAGTGAGGTGTACCTTAGGACTAAGATCACTTGTGTTTTCAATTGTCTGAATTGTTTGCTTTAAATTGTGCGTACTGTCTTGGGAGTTCTATAGATCCTAACCCGGATCTGGGGATACCTTCTTAGAAAGTAGCAACAAGGCTGTGAGGGAACTGTGCGGGGTATACCGACATGGTTGAAACAGTCTGCTACATTGATGTGGCACTTTGGTGTGTACCGGTAACCCTTGAGTTCAGTCAAGGAGAGTACGGGGCCTCCGCGTGGTGTCGTGAAGCATCAACTGACCTTAGGAACCTTAATTGAACTATCTTGGCCTCTTTAGGGTAGTGAGATAACTGACTTTGGTGCAGTCCGAGGTTGGTTGATACTCGATACTACACTCAATTGAGGGTTGCTTTCCTGGAATATTTCGGTCGCCAGTTCAGTGGCTAAATCGAAACGATGAACAATGAAAGCAATCCAGTGATATTAGGACCCTTAGAACCCGGTTTCTTCTAATAGGACAAGTTGAGCCCACCAACTTCAAGAGGGTAATACCCAGACCCCATGCAGGCCTAAACTCTAAGGGCTTGTCTTGTGTGACTTGTGTGCCTTATCATGTTTGCCTTTGTAAATATTTGTGGTGTGTTTAACCATAGCATCATGACATCATACAACATCATATGCATTGACTAACCATTTCAGGGGTTCGAATCTTCATCTTTGTTCTTGTTTTGTAGGACATGGAAACTGTTCGCAGAAAGACAATTCAGATCAGCCTTGTAAGGATCCCTCCTCAGCTTAAGGAGCTTATATCTAGGATTCCCGAGAGCTCTTCATTCAGTGAAAGACATGGAAGACTCATCAGCTTGGTCAACACCAACATTGAGGAAGATATGATAAAGGTCCTGTTCCAGTTCTTTGACCCTCTGCATCACTGTTTCACTTTCCTGGATTATCAACTGGTGCCTACATTGGAAGAGTTCTCCCGGATTCTGAAGATCCCTATCCTTGATCAACTACCTTACAACGGTACGGAAAAGGAACCCAAGCTTGAAGAGATTGCTAAAGCCTTACACCTACAACCATCTGACCTCAAGGGACATTGGGAAGTTAGAAGTGGTATCAAAGGGTTCTTAGTCAGGTTTCTGTTTGAGAAGGCCCAAGAATGTTGGAACTCCCTTGACCTACAAGCTTTTGAAGAGGTTGTGGCCCTCCTTGTCTATGGTTTGGTGTTGTTCCCTAATCCAGATCAGCTTATAGACATCCGTGTTGTCCAGATCTTCATGTCCAGGAACCCTATACCTACGTTGCTTGGGGACATCCTTCACTCATGTTACACTCGAACCATGAGAAAAAGAGGTGTTCTTATGTGCTGTACTCCTCTCCTGGGAAGGTGGTTTATTTTGCACCTTCCACAATCAGTTTTGAAGAATGAGTGGGGTTTGAGATGGTCACAGCGATTGATGACTCTTACACATGCAGATATACATTGGTGCCCTCGGTCCAGAGAGGATGTCACTATCATTGATCGTTGCGGGGAGTACCCTAATGTTCCTTTACTTGGAATCAGAGGAGGTATTACTTACAACCCGTGCCTGGCTTGGAGATAGTTTGGTTATGCTCAGAGGGACGGCCCTCATGACATGTTAATTCCTGACATAGTTTTTGACTTCGACAACGATGCACAAGGACTTTGCCAGAGATTTATCAGAGCTTGGAGGATGCCAAGTAGGATAGACAGCAAGACTCTGGGGCACAGGAATTCCCTCCCGTTGGAGCCTTATCTCAAGTGGGTACGCGCCTGTTCCCAGAAGTTAGTGATGCCTTATCCTCATGTTCTCCCTGTGATCAAAGAGCCAGTTTTGGAAGGTGAAGTGTCCTATACCATTCAACATCCTGACATGCCCACGTCCTGGGAAGAAATGCAGAAGAGCTGGATCCAGCTTAAGGAAGAACGGAATTCTCTTGAGACCAGTCTACATGCTAGTGAAAAGAAGGTCTTGGAGCTCACCCGCCTACTGCACGAGGAGAGGAATCTCAACACTTACATTGCTCCAAAGAGGATGCGTAGTGTCTTTTGGGATTGATTCACTTTTGTAATGTTTTGCCCATGAGGCCCTGATGTACCAAACAATTATTTCCTTAATGATAATGTGTGTTCCTTTTTGTCTACAACAAATTTGAACTTTCGAACCCTTGAATGCATTGCATAAACACATATCATTCATCATGTGCATAGCAGGTACTCTTCTTTTCAGGTTTCTTACTGTTCTTCGCTATTTATTTCAGCATCATGAACCCTGAATCATCTACCGAGCTATCTATCAAGGCCCTTCAGGCGCAGAACGCACAATTTCAGGAACTGATCATGGGTTTGGCTCAAGGTCAAGAAGAGCTGAAGGCTTTGCTCCTGAAGAAGGAGAAGAAGAAGAAGAGAACTGTTCTTTTCAACTCGGGCCGGAGGTTTGGTAACACTCTGCAGAATGAGGAAGCTGGTTCTTCTGTAGGCAAAGACAGTCCCCAGGGGGGAAGGGCTCCAAGTCCGGTGGTCTCAGACAATGAGACTGATTTTAATGAGGAACAGTATCCTCCGGCTGAAGACAGATACAAGCAGTTGGAAGACCGTCTGAACGCCATGGAGATTCAGCAAGTGCCTGGTTTGGATTTCAGAGACTTGGGTTTATCTTATGGTGTGATCATCCCTCATAAGTTTAAAGCACCATCTTTCACCAAGTATGACGGGGCGTCCTGCCCTAAGTTACACCTCAGATCTTATGTGCGGAAGATTCAGCCGTATACAGTGGACAAGAACTTGTGGATCCACTTCTTCCAGGAGAGTCTTTCAGGGACTCATCTCGAATGGTTCTATCAGCTGGATGGGACCAAAGTTCGTAACTGGGAGGAGTTGGCTACTGCTTTTTACAAGCAGTATCAATATAATGCCGACCTTGCTCCTACACGTACCCAACTCCAGGGTATCTCGCTAGGATCAGGCGAAGGTTTTAAAGAGTATGCACAGAAGTGGAGGGACCTGGCTGGCAGGGTGCAGCCTCCGTTGACAGACCGTGAGCTAGTGGATATGTTCTTGGGGACCCTCTCCGGGCCATTCTTCAATCATCTTATTAGCAATTCATCTGCAGGGTTCACTGACCTCATTCTGACTGGGGAAAGGATAGAGGCTGGCATGAAGTCAGGAAAGATTCAGAAAGGTGCGTCTTCAAACGCTGAGAAGAAACCTTTTAAGAAGGAGGCCAGTGCTGTGTATGGGCCTAGAAGGCAAGATAAACCAGAGCGCCGCCAATCTGTCAACGCGGTAGTGATTGCAAAGCCTACTGCCGCTCCTCGGCAAACTAATCAACCAAGGGCTGAAAGACCCAGAAGAGAATTTACCCGGCTGAGTATGACCTTGTCATAAATCTTGCCGCAGTTGCTATCAACCAACTTGGTGACTGTTAGAGAGGCTCCAAAGGTTATGAATACTGCATCCCCCAAGTATAATCCAAATGCCCGCTGTGCTTATCATTCCGATAGCCCGGGGCATTCCACTGATGATTGCTGGGCCTTAAGGAACAAGGTGCAAGACCTTATTGATGCGAAGGAGGTACAGTTTGAGGCACCTGAGAAGCCCAATGTAGTGACAGCTCCCCTGCCTGCTCATGGGGTGAATTCTATCAGGGATGATTACGAGGTGGAAGAATCTGAGTTCGACAGCTGGATTTATCCGACGGCCGACAGTGGACCTAGCAATTGGAGTGCAAAAGACAACCTGCCTGTTACTTTTGTTACGCAGTAATGAATTCCTTTGTTTTTGTTATTTGTAATAAACAATGAATTGAAACTTTATGGCCCGGTGTCTTACCCGGGGCACCGTTGGCTTCACTTGTAAGGGCTTATTAACTGTCATTGACATATATCATGAATAAAGATCTTGGACGTTTTTTTCGCATTTCAAATCTTGTGCTCCCTTTCTTTCTTTCTTTATATATTGCAAAACAGCTATATTTACACACACACTCACCTACACAGGTTTCAATCCACTCTGGATCTCACTGGTAACGACTCTGCTACTGCCAGTTATGACTTCGAAAATCCGATCAACTTAGCCGAAGATGAAGGTGAAGATGATTGCGAAGTGCCTGGCGAGCTTGCAAGACTGCTACTCCAGGAAGAGAGGGCAATTCAACCACACGAAGAGCCGGTGGAAAGAATAAATCTGGGTACTGAGGCAGACAAAAAGGAGGTTAAGATTGGTGCCAATCTGGAGCTCAGCGTGAAGCAACGGTTGACTCAGATGCTACATGATTATGTGGAGATCTTTGCCTGGTCCTACGAAGACATGCCTGGGTTTGATACTGACATTGTGGTCCATCATTTGCCTACCAAGGAAGACTGCCCTCCGGTTAAGCAAAAAGTCTGCCGTATGCGTCCAGAGATGTCTGAGAAGATCAAAGCAGAGGTTATGAAGCAATTCGATGTCGGGTTTCTTGCAGTGACTTCTTACCCTCAGTGGGTTGCCAACGTGGTGCCAGTACCGAAGAAGGATGGTAAGGTCAGAATGTGTGTTGATTACAGGGATCTGAACAGGGCTAGCCCCAAGGATGACTTCCCCTACCTCACATTGATGTTCTGGTTGACAATACTGCTCAGCACAAGGTGTTCTCTTTCATGGATGGTTTTTCAGGGTATAATAAGATCAAGATGGCTCCTGAAGACATGGAGAAAACTACCTTTGTTACTCAGTGGGGCACCTTCTGCTACAAGGTCATGCCATTCGGGTTGAAAAATGCTGGGGCAACCTACCAACGTGCCATGGTTGCTTTGTTTCATGACATGATCCATCATGAGATAGAAGTATATGTTGACGACATGATTGCAAGGTCTCAAACTGAGGAGGAACACCTTGATCATTTGCAGAAACTGTTTGACCGTCTGAAACTGTACAAGCTGAGGTTGAACCCGAACAAGTGCACCTTCGGGGTAAGATCTGGAAAGTTGCTAGGCTTAGTTGTAAGTGATAAGGGTATTCAAGTGGACCCTGCTAAGGTTAAAGCCATTCAAGAGATGCCGGTTCCTAAGACAGAGAAAGAGGTCAGAGGCTTTCTGGGACGTCTAAATTACATCGCCCGATTCATCTAACACCTAACTGCTACCTGTGAACCAATCTTCAAGCTACTGAAGAAAGATCAGGTAGTACGTTGGAACGATGAATGTCAGGCCGCTTTTGACAGAATCAAAGAGTATCTCCAAGAACCACCCATCCTTATGCCACCGGTTGAAGGGAGACCTCTGATACTATACCTGACAGTACTTGACAACTCAATGGGGTGTGTGCTAGGGCAGCATGACGAGTTTGGCCGAAAAGAGCACGCCATTTATTATCTTAGCAAAAAGTTTACCGACTGTGAGACCCGATACTCACTGCTCGAGAAAACTTGCTGCGTTTTGGTATGGGCTGCTCGCCGGCTGAGACAGTATATGCTGACTCACACTACCTTGTTGATCTCAAAGATGGATCCAATAAAGTACATATTTGAAAAGCCTGCTCTGTCTGGGAGAATAGCAAGATGGCAAATGATCTTGACGGAATACGACATCCAGTACACGACCCAGAAAGCTATCAAGGGGAGTGTATTGGCAGACCACTTGGCACACCAGGCAGTAGACGACTATCAGTCAATGAACTTCGAGTTTCCGGATGAGAGAATCATGATAGTGACTGATTGTGAAGTACCTGGACCGGATGAAGGACCTGAGGAAGGATCCCGATGGTCTATGCACTTTGACGGAGCCTCCAACGCTTTGGGTAACGGTATCGGCGCTGTGATCATATCCCCTCAAGGCACTCATACTCCACTCACTGCCCGACTATGTTTCAACTGCACCAACAACATGGCGGAGTATGAGGCATGCATCATGGGTCTTCAAGCTGCGATCGACTTAAGGATCAAGTTTCTGAGTGTCTTTGGAGATTCCGCTCTCGTGATCAATCAGATCAAAGGCGAGTGGGATACGAAACATCCGAATCTTATTCCTTACAGAGAATGTGTGTTGACATTGATCCCCCACTTTACAGAAATAACTTTTGAACACTTTCCAAGAGAGGAGAATCAGTTGGAGGACGCGTTAGCTACGATGTCTTCCATGTTTAAAGTCAAATGGGACAATGAGGCTCCCCGGTTCATTATCTGGAAACTGGACGAACCGGCATACTGTTGTGATCTTGAGGCTGAGGTAGTGACTGAAAAACCTTGGTACCATGAGGTAAAGAGATACTTGGAAGCTCAGGAATACCCTGAAGGCGCGTCTATCAATGATAAAAAGTTTCTGAGAAGGTTCACAGCGAAGTTCTTCCTTAGCAACGGCATCCTGTACAAGCGAAACCATGATTGGACCTTACTGCGTTGTGTGGATAAGACTGAAGCAGAAAAGATCATGGCGGAGCTACATGAAGGTACCTTCGGGACACATTCCAGTGGACACACCATGGTAAAGAAGATCCTTCGGGCAGGGTATTTCTGGTCCACAATGGAAGCCGACTGCTACCAACATTCTCGGACATGTCACAAGTGCCAGATATACGCAGATAAGGTGCATGTTCCTCCAGTTCCTCTAAATGTCTTAACATCACCTTGGCCTTTTGCAATGTGGGGCATAGATATGATCGGCGAGATTAAACCTACGACATCCAACGGACATCGCTTCATCCTGGTAGCGATCGATTACTTTACAAAGTGGGTTGAAGCAGCTTCTTACGCAACTGTAACCAAGAACGTTGTGGCAAGGTTCATTCGGCATAACCTGATTTGTCGGTATGGCGTCCCAAAAAGGATCATTACAGACAACGGTACCAATCTTAATAACAAGATGATCACTGAGCTCTGCGAGCAGTTTAAGATACAGCACCACAACTCTTCTCCTTACCGGCCGAAGATGAATGGGGCTGTAGAAGCAGCGAATAAGAATATCAAGGAAATTGTGCAGAAGATGACAGTGACCTATAAATATTGGCACGAGATGCTACCATTCGCTCTTCATGGGTACCGTACCTCAGCAAGGACGTCAACCGGGGCAACACCTTTCTCCTTGGTCTACGGCATGGAGGCAGTCTTACCGATCGAAGTGCAGATACCCTCTCTCCGGATAATGAAGGATGCAGATCTGAGCGAAGATGATTGGATCCAGACACGACTTGATCAATTAAACCTGATTGACGAAAATAGACTCACTGCTATTTGTCATGGTCAGACGTACCAAAAACGAATGATCAGGGCATTTAACAAGAAGGTCAGACCACAAGAGTATCAAGTTGGGGACCTGGTAATCAAACGTATCATCCCTCCTCAGAGTGATCCAAGGGGAAAATGGACCCCTACATACGAAGGGCCATTTGTGGTTAAACATGTGTTCTCAGGAGGAGCCATGATCCTAACCACCATGGACGGTGACGACCTTCCTCACCCCGCTAATGAAGACATAGTAAAAAGATACTACGCATGATAAAAGACCCGCTAGGTTGACATACCTAGGCAAAAATTAGGGCTTCCCGGCGAACCAAAAGGGTTCGGGCAAAATGAGGGATGAAATGAAAAAAATCTGTACACCCGGCAAGTCGAAAACCTGAAAAGGCGGCTTGGGCAAAAATGGGTATCCCGGTGGACTGAAAACCCAAAAGGGCAGTCCAGGAAAAAGTTAGGGATTAAAGTGTAATACTATGTCTCATTGGATCACCTTGCATCCAGAATCCGGTATCAATTATCAAGTTCAAAAGGCATCGATCAATCAGCTTCATCTTCAGCTAGGTCATCAAGTGATGAGACGCTCGAAGATATAAAGGTGATAACAGAGTTGGAACCCAATGGGATTATTCTTTTCACATAGCTGTTTTGTTTTCCCTTTGTACAAATTTGTATAAACTCTTATTCGACGGCGTTCTCTTACTAGGATGTCAGCCTCTTGTACATAAACGCCTATTTACAGGCAAATTCAAAAATCAATACAAATTCGTTTTTCAGTTAAAATTGCCAATTGTTTTCCTTTTTCTGTTTTGTTTTGCGAAGAACGTCCAAGGTTCAATTTGTGATATATGCATTTGACAATAACTGCTAACTCATAAATATTTGCATACGAAACAAAGGATTAATTACAGGTAACATTAGAAACAGGGGCAATAATGAGTGGTCTAAGCGATCTAATTGCTCTGTCCATCAAGGTACCAAGGTAAGTTCAGCCGAAGAACATAACCAATATACCTTAATTCCCCAGAGAGTGAGCCGGCAAGTCAATTCACCCTCCCCAAGCAAAGCTATACTATCATCCTTAAGGAAGTTGGGTATCCTCCAGCAGATCTCAACATTCCCCAGCACAATATACGAACTTTCTTAACAAGCATCCTCGACAGTCTTGATCTAAGATTGTTCCCCGGCGGTACATCAAACATTCGGTGGAGCCACTTCCCCATTATATCTCAAAATTTCCCCAGGAGAGTCCAGTCTGAAGATTTCCCCAGGAAAGTTTGAATCATCTCCCCATCAGGAAGCTTATCCCCAGTAGATTCTGGAAGCTTCTCCCCCACAGAGCACAAATGTGTCTCCCGGCTTTCTTCAAAGGTTATTTCCCCACCAGGATATAACTGGGTTATCCTCAGCCAAAAGCCACGGAAAGACCGTCCTCGGCAAAATCTTCTTATACCCAGCGGAGTCTATTAATTCCTTCAACATAGCATAACAACGGTATCCCCAGCGGAGTTATCATCAACATCTCAACAGAGTATCTCTCTTCCCACAGAGTATTATTCCCCAGCAAGATCGCTAGAGTAATTTTCTCCCCGCAGAGTAATCCATTCGCCAAGTTTATTCCCCAACGGAGTCATCTTCTCCTATCGGTATTCTTGCAACCATCATCCCCAGCGGAAACCACAAAGCACTAGTCTCCAACATCAGCCCAAGATGTGACTTCCCGGCACCCGTCAAGGATTTACTTTCCTAGACAAAAACATACATTCATAAATATCGCATCTTCATACATTATAGCATGCATATACGCATCATGAACATACAATCTCACTTATCACATCTCGCATGTCATATCATGACATCGCATACAACTAAGGTTTTGTCTTTTCAGGACAAAGGGTAATACAAAGATAATTACTATCAACGGTCGCAACTAAAGACCCGATTCCTGTATCTTGCCAGGGTGCGTCTGAAGAGTTCGAGGATCCGATGCCTGTATCTTGCCAGGGTGTATCCGTTGAAGACTAACATTACCAGATCCGATTCCTGTATCTTGCCAGGGTGCGTCTGAAGAGTTCGAGGATCCGATGCCTGTATCTTTCCAGGGTGTATCCATTGAAGACTAACATTACCAGACCCGATTCCTGTATCTTGCCAGGGTGCGTCTGAAGAGTTCGAGGATCCGATGCCTGTATCTTGCCAGGGTGTATCCGTTGAAGACTAGCATTACCAGACCCGATTCCTGTATCCTGCCAGGGTGCGTCTGAAGAGTTCGAGGATCCGATTCCTGTATCTTGCCAGGGTGTATCCGTTGAAGACTAGCATTACCAGACCCGATTCCTGTATCTTGCCAGGGTGCGTCTGAAGAGTTTGAGGATCCGATACCTGTATCTTGCCAGGGTATATCCGTTGACGACTAACAATACCAGATCCGATTCCTGTATCTCGCCAGGGTGCATCTAAAGAGTTTGAGGATCTGATGCCTGTATCTTGCCAGGGTGTATCCGTTGACGACTAACATTACTAGACCCGATTCCTGTGTCTTGCCAGGATGCGTCTGAAAGGTTCTCTCATCATTACTATTGAGGTAGTAATCGCCCAAGGTTCTCTCATCGTTACTGTTGAGGTAGTAATCGCCCAAGGTTCTCTCATCGTTACTGTTGAGGTAGTAATCGCCCAAGGTTCTCTCATCGTTACTGTTGAGGTAGTAATCGCCCAAGGTTCTCTCATCGTTAATGTTGAGGTAGTAATCGCCCAAGGTTCTCTCATCGTTACTGTTGAGGTAGTAATCGCCCAAGGTTCTCTCACCGTTACTGTTGAGGTAGTAATCGATCAAGGTTCTCTCATCGTTACTGTTGAGGTAGTAATCGACCAAGGTTCTCTCATCGTTACTGTTGAGGTAGTAATCGCCCAAGGTTCTCTCGTCGTTACTGTTGAGGTAGTAATCGTCCAAGGTTCTCTCATCGTCCCGTTGAGGTAGTAACCATCCCTGATTCATTCATCACCTTTTGAAGCTCCAAACTCGATTCCTGTATCTCGCCAGGGCACGTCTGAGGAGGTTCAAAGATTCGATACCTGTATCCAGCCAGGGCGCGTCTATATGAAGAATTTTAAAGTCAACTCCTGTAACAGGCCAGGTAATTATTTTTCTTTCTCAGGTACGCAAGTTCTCGCTAAGGAATCTCTTACGCGATCGACACCCAGATGGCATCTATAAGCCCATCCACCTATCCATCACCTCTCAACATGGCATCTGTAAGCCCATCTTCCTATCCACCAATCTCCAAATGGCATCTGTAAGCCCATTCCCCACATCACACTGCTAACAGGTGAGCGCAAATTTCTGGGCACTCTAGTGTTCAATCATCTTCTACCCTCGGATTACGAAAGGCACGCTAGCCAATCTACATCCTCAGGTCTAAGAAGATTGAACAGGGGCAACTGTTGTACCCCAAAATTTTCCCTCCCATATTCTTCAAGATTTGCCAAGATCAAGCTTCAAAATCTCTCAAGGGTTGCACAGTCCAATGGCCTCCTAACAGTCAAAAATTAGGGTTTTGGTTCTGGCAAAGAAATTGAAGTTTCCAAGGGTCCAAACAAGTCCCACATGCCTATAAACATTGTCAAGCATCCATATGCCAAGTTTCAAGACTCACAGCACAAAATTGCACAGTCAAAAAACCCTAATTGCTCAACAGTCAACTGTAGGGGCAAAATGGTCATTTGACAGTCAAAAGTCAAAATTTTTGGTCAACATCTTATTTTGAAGCCACAAACATCATTTGATCAATTCATGATCATGATTCTCAAAGCACGGCTCAAAAAGTCTCAAGGTGCAAAAGTTTCTATTTTTGGACAGCTGAAAAAGTCAACTGCAAATTGACCAAGGCATAACTTCCACATGGTTTATCAGAAAAATTCCATACAAATCTCATTTTGAAGATAATGGCATTTCCTACAACTCCTCTTCACACTTCAAGTCCAAGAAATGCTCTCACAAAAAGATATCAATCTCAACATTATAGGTCATTTTCAAAAGTCAACAAAAAGGCACTTTAAGTCAAAGACCATAACTTTAGATTGGTAAATCAAAATTACATGGGACCAAAGGAATTGGTTAGAGGACTTCAAGACCTTTCCAAAATATCAAAGAACATGATCAAAGCTTAAAAATTGAGCAAGATATGCCTTGTGGAAGTTGGGAAATTTTTGGGAATTTTGAAAAGTCAACTTTGCTTCAAATGCCTCAAAATTGCTAATGGGCCACAATTTCTTCCATGAAACATTACCCAAAGGCTATGCACGACCCATTGACATCCAAGGGAGTTATTTTATCATTTTTGATTAATTATTTGAATTATTATTATTATTATTAATTCACTTAATTAAAATTAAATATGACAAAAATAGCAAATCACACCTTTCAAATCTTTTTATGCAGCATTTTCATCCATCATGACCTCAAGATTTCGTACACACTCAATAAGGAAAGATTCTATGCAATTGGAAATGGTTTGATGGTAAAAAAAGATTGAAAAAGATCATGAAAATCAAATATTCAAAATCATTGAATACAAGGCTTTGGGCTTGATTTTTCTGACCTAATTCCTTCCACATATATGCACAACATAAACCTAATGCTAAGAACACGAAAGCTGCGCCCAAACACAAAGAACACATTGCAACTTTTTTGACAAAAATTTGAAAACTGAAAACTGAATTGCAAGGTGTTTCAAGGCCTGAAAAGTGTTCCCATACGTTGCTGGTCTACCTAGGAAGCGTTTCCAATTGAAATCAAGGCTCCATACATCCAGAATTGGTATAATGACATCACCCTGTTCATGAACTTTTTCATATTCATATTTGAATTTATACACATTTTCCATGCATTTTAATGTTTGATTTATACTAACATGATCATTCTAAAGCTAATGGTACCGTTCAATTGAAGAATGGCTGCCTGTACAGAAATCCACCATGAAAACGTTCTAGGGTTTCAGAAGTTTGAATTTGGGGCTTTCCTCATCTGGAAAAATCAGGCCATGAAACTTGTACCACTGAATTCAGAAGCTCCAAACGAATTGAACAACCACCTCGCGCCCTTTTTATATTCCCTCATGTGCTAATCGCTATTTTTGAATATTACAGTTAGTGGGGGTTTAAAACCCCTGCTATTTGATTTTGTTTACAGGCAAAGAGATGAAGACGATGCATATGTGTCATAACGTTACAGGGTAGTTCAAATCCTGGCGCGCGTTTTTGTTAAAGTCCCACTAATGCTTATTTTCTCTCTCATAATGATCATTGTCCCTTAGATGTACAAAGTAACGCGCCAGTTCAGTTGGTGGATGTGTTGGCAGGCAAGTATTGGGACCTGGGTTCGATTCCCAGGTCCCCCATATTTCTTCATAATTTTGTTTCTAACATATTCAGGTGGTGTTCCCCTCCAGTGGTCCATCATACACCCAACACCTTGGCACGCCACATGTCCCTGAAGGTCAATCCAATGGCCATCACCAGCAATCCACCATGTACCTTGGTCAGACATCCCTCACACGCGCCAGAAAAGTCAACCAGGCCTAGAATTCTTGGGCCAAAATGCTTCCCAAACACCTCCAAAAGGGCCTGAATACCCCCCTTGTTTGTATTTCCTTTCTCTCATTTTTTCTCTCTATTATTTATTTTAATTGTTTATTTCTTTTGTTTTATTTAATTCATAAAATAATTTTTATGACACAAAAAAAAATCAGAAAAGTCAAAAATAAAATATATTTATTTAATTTTTAATTCATTAATAGTTTTTGTAAATAAATCTTAATGATCAAATTAGTTTAATTTTAGGTTTTCAACTTTAATGTTTTTTTTTCCTTAAATAAACTAAAAATGTAGAAATTAGGGTTTTAGTATTTTTATTCTTTTTCTCAATAATTAACCTTTTTATTCTTATCATTATTAATTATTAATTATCTTGTAAATAAACTTGTAATTAATTAATTAGGGTTAAATTAGGTTAAACTTAAACAATTTTTTTTAATAATGAAAAACAATTTAGAATTAGGGTTTTATTTAACTTCTAATTTTAATTAATTTTCTTTATTTTCATTAAATACCCAAAAAAACCAAAAATAACTTCTTTTCTTATTAAATAATTAATTCACTTCCAATTTCAATTTAATTTCTTTAAAGGGTCCAACGCGCTCGCACCTTCGATTATAATTTCTTTTCGCGCGTTTGCTTCTATTTTTCATTTTAAATATTATGTAATTGCCCCAAAGCTTTGTAATAGTAATTAGGACATTTACTTTCCGCATTTTTATTCAAAATCGGGTCTTTGTTAGTTTGACGATGTATAGACCCGCGCCTTGTAATAGCGTAGGACTTTTATTTTCCGCATTTTAATTTCCGCACCTTTAAACTGCTAACTATCACATGAAAGAATGAATGGCCCAAATAAAATCAAAGCGTAGCTCACCCAATGCATGACAAGATAAAATATAACTGAAAATGACACACAATTCACACACCACTCCTAGGGTACGCCTCACTGTTGCCTTGCCCCTCGAAACGTGGTCGTCGAGTATAGGACATCTTAGTGAGTCCTTATGTCCATTGATCTAGTTGCCTCGAATAAGTTGCCTCGGAATAGTTGCCTTGAAACGGTTGCCTCGGAATAAAAAGATCAATGGCATAAGGGTAGCTTCTAAGGTGTCTTACTGTTGCTCGGTGGCTACACTGTCCCTACAATCGAATTGACCCGAACACCTCCAACGGTGGTGCTACCTACCTCTCAATGGTGGGATGGCACTACCTTAAGGACATTTACACAGCCTAATTCCTTAGGGTAGGTAGATGACTCGTAGATACTTGCTCTAATTCAAAACAAATCAAAAACTTCTTTTCACACCGACACTTTGCAAAAAAACTTTCAAAACAACTTTTCAAACACTCTTGAGGACTGATACAAGAGTCGATCTGAAATTTTCAAAGAAACTTTTTCAAACCCACTCACTCTGAAAAGCAAACACTTTTGAAAACACAAATGAGCAAGTATCTAAGAGCCCATGGATAACCATGGATAGAAAGGGTGCTAACACCTTCCCTTTCTATAAATCTACCTCCCGAACCGAGAACAAATCTCATAAGGAATTTTTCTGTGCTTTTGTCCTGTCCATGTTGGAGAAAATAAAAGACGATGACGACTCTTGCTTACCGCGACATTTCGCGAACCAGCATTAAACAGTCAGTTCCAGATCCACCGATCACAGTTTCAATCCAAGGAATGGTAATTATATCTTGGCTCATAATGTAAAGAATTGGCTTCTTGTTGGTTAGATGGTTCTTATCCCTTGCTTTTACCTAATGCTTTAGATAGTCTTTTCTTCTCCTCCCATCTTCTTTAATTTCAAAAACTATCTCCCTCCTTTTGAAAACTCTTCTTATTTTAAACTTGAACCACTTTCATAATAAACTTGGACTTAGGTCCATGCATTTTCAAACATTTTTATAAATAAACCATAATCAACTTAATAATACTTTAACATTTTTTGTGAGAAGACTAAAAGTCATTCAAACCTCATTTCAAACCATTTTGCCACTTTAGCTTTCATCTTTAAACTTTTATAAAAAAAAAAAGATTGAAATCTTGTCAATCCTTGTAGTGATGCAACTAACTATACTTCTACAATATGTAGTGAATAGAGATATCTTCCACTTGGGTGTTGAGTGCGACATTGTTGATTTTAAAATCTAAGCCATATCCTCCACTTTGAGATGATGTAAATTCTCCTTTCTCATAATTGTGGGTAGTAGGTATGTTTTCCACACCGACAATGGCGATGATGTTTTATCTCATAAAATTAACCAACACATTTATGTTTTAAAATTTTTAAAAGAGGAACTATGTGTACCCTGATCCCCTATTGCACGAAAAGGTGGTACGTAGGCACAAAAGGTTCACAACCGCGACAGGTGCAAAAATCATAAAATAAATATATTTCTTTTATCACCTCCACCATCCATTTTTATATAACATTTTTATAGACAAAATATACAGATTTTACAAAGAGGTTCCTACAGAGTACCGTAGATGTTTAGGGTTCTAATACCTTCCCTTTGCATAACCAACCCCCTTACCTTGAATCTTTCCCCATCTTTTGGGGTTATTCACTCTTTTCCCATTCCTCCAGAAACAATAAAGCGCGATGGCAATTTTTATTTGATATGTATAAGTCAAGTCAATCCAATGACTTAGTCTTAAAACATTTCAACCGCTACACCATGCTCTGATAAGCTTGCTGTGGTTATTGTTCAAGACAAAGGCAAAGAGACCGAAGAAGCCACTGCGTCAGAAACTGCTACAGATTATTCTGAGAAGCTTGCACCTTCCATAAATATACCTTCTTCATCTCTGGTTATGCAAACTGTAGAAGAGTTGAAGAAATAAAATGCAGTGATCAAGGAGAGATTAGACAAGCAAGATGACACATGCAAATAAATCAAAGGAATGCTGGGAAAACAAGAGGAATCGAACACTCAGATTAAGAGATTTCTGGAAGCTTTGTTCACACGACTTCCTCCACCTCAATCTTAGTTTTTAAAACTTGTTTTATTTACTGAATTCATTTTTCTTGTCTTGTTTGCCTCTGAACATGTTGTTGCAATCAATTTTAATATAACTCATCTTTTGACTCTGAATATTAATGTTTATATTTCTTTTTGATTCTTGACAAAAAGGGGGAGAGCGTAAGTTATTTCTAATAACAATATATCGAGACACAGTCTCAAACATTTTGAATATTATAACTTCTCGTTTCTTTTTTCTGAAAGCAAAACAGAAACAAAACTCCGATGAAGACATAAGTAGATGCATTAAAAGCTCTGATCAGAATGAACTTCAAGGAAGTAATATATCTCTATATGGGTACTCATCTTAGGGGGAGACCCTATAATGATTTATGTTCTGTTTATTCTGATTGAAATATCCTAGTTTTTGTCATCATCAAAAAGGGGGAGATTGTCAGAACATAGTTTGATTATACAACCCTAGTAAGAGTTTTGATGATAACAAACACAAAGAACAATTATGCACTCTAAAATTATATTATGTTTTATAGAGAATTTCTGATGGAAGAAGATTAGAAGATAAGCTACAAGGCTGTTCCTGCTGCGAACATAGACAATTCTCAAAAAGATCTGGTGAAAGAAGATCAGAAGTTGCGCTAAAAGAAAGATGTTTTAACTCTGATTACACAACTCTGGGAAAGTAAGTCTAACGCTGCAAACATGATCTTATGGCTCTGACCTTCAAAAGTTCTGAAGCAAGCAGCAATGCATACCTCAATGTTCTGAAGCGTTACAAATCAAATATTCCCATTTCAAGAGTAACGACTGGAATGGAACAAGGATCTTTATTTTTGGAAAGCATATTAACTGTCATTAATCAAGTTTCCAAATGATCATCAATGCTCCACCTATTTAAACAAGACACGAGGATAAATCGTTTATGATTTTCACACACTCAACAATGCTGCAATCTTTTGTAATCCTTATACATACAATTCTTTTAACTGTGTAAAACATCACAACGCTTTGATACTATTTTGTAGGAAAACAATATTGTACACTATCTTATTATTATATTGTTTAGAGAATTTCCTTGAGAAAAACCGGGGTTGGTTATACTCAAGAAGACTTTGGCAGTAGACAAAGTATATTTGTAATCAAGATTGATTAGTGGATTAAGACCTTGTTGGAGAGAGGAAAAATCACCTTGACGAGTGGACTGGAGTAGTTTGAGTTCAAACGAACCAGGATAAAAATCAAAGTGTTCTTTCCATTGAATTTTAATATTCCAATTCAACCCCCCTTCTTGTGTTTTTCAATTCTTCATGTTATTAATGAAACGATTTAAATAAATATTAAACAAAATGCATGTACCGAAGAGGCGCCAGAGCCCTAGCTCTGGTCGTCTTCTCCGGTGAGCCTTTTCTTTCAACCTGCGAAATAAATAGTGTTAGAGGTCCAATGGGACCCTACCCCTCTAAATCGAGGCCTTCGAATTTAATGGGATGGTTAGTTTAGGCTAAAACGTACTGGTTTGGGAGCTATGCCAAAAATATCTCAAATCGGTGCGAACATGGTAGTTCATGATTCTGATAGCATGGGATTCATATGATTGATTGTTCCTGCACTGGGACATATTAGAAACATATTAGTGGTTAACACAAGTTAAAACACAATAAAAGCAAAGATATGAAAAATCATGTATGAACCAAAACAACAAGGTGTGTGTGAGGGTTTCAGGACCTTTGGACCTTCAAAAATGTTCCATTCTTACCCTACAGTGTGGCTGGAAGTGAATTGGGTGGATGGATTGTGTGGAAAGGAGCTGTAGTTAAGGTTTATAAATTGCCCTAGTTTTGGAAAATTTATGATTTTTGGGATGACTTTGGCTTCAAGGTTTTTTATCTTTCATGTCTGAATTGAAGTGAATATATAGCTTGACATTTAGGTCAAAGGATCATGGGCTTGGACTTGTGTAATAAGCCTTGTTTTTATTTTATTTATTTTGACTTTTTAAATAATAAAAATAAAAAAAATAAAAAAAATAAACCAAAGGGAGGTGTATGAACAAGTCTTGAGGTTCACTATAAGATGCAAAGCACATTTGGACTTTGAAATAATAGCCCACTAGCCCAAAAAATCAAGTTTGCTCAATTTGAACTTCATGCATTTGCTCAAAATTTCCCAATTTACACTAGTCATAACTCTCTCAATTTTTGTTATTTGAAGGTGATCTTGGACTTTTTGGAAATCTTAAGGTGTTCTATACAATCTATATTTTGATCATTTTTGCATTTGAAGAATTTATCTTGATGTAAGGTACCTTGACAAAAAGTGTCTTTTTGTTGACTTTTGAAATGACCTATAATATATTGGCCCATATCTCTCAAACGAAGCATTTTTTGGACTTGAGTTTAGAGAGACAAAGTTGTATATAATTGAATTTCCTTCAAGATGAGCTTTGTTTAAGGAAAATCCAATGAAGCATGTGAAATTAATGCTTGGTCAAAGTTCAGTTGACTTCTCTTAAAGAAAATCCTAATTTGGCAACTTTTGAATTTTGATGATTTGGGAGTTTTCCTTGATGACTCATGATCAACACTTGATCAAATTATGAATAAGACTTTAAAACCTTGATGTTGACCAAAATCTCGAAGTTTGACTGTATGTTGACCATAATTGACTTTTTGTCCAATATAGTTGATTTTCAGTCATCTGAGCCATTGATTGAGCAACCTTGTGATGCAAGGCATGAATTTTGGTATGAGTGTGCTTGAAGACATATAAGAGACCATGAAATCCACTTGAGACCTTAGAAACCCAATCTTCCTTGAGAAACATAAAACCCTAGTTGTAGGTCAATTACTTAAGAGGAGAATTTGTATGATCAATTCTTGAGCAACCCTGAGCAATGGATACCCTAGGAGAATGTCTCAAGTAAAAGGGAGGGAAAATTTTGGGGTACAACAACTGACCCTGTTAAATCTTGTAAGTGTTTGTTTGTTGGCATTTTTTTGGTAAAACCAGATTTGCGAATGTCATGACTGATGTCATAACATTCTGGGATAAAGGTACATTCTGCAGAAAAGAATGTTCTACAGGAACTACTCAGTATGAGTGATTATCATGATCATTAAGATATGATCATTAAGATATGATCATATATATTGAATTCTACCAAAATCAGTGAGCAAGATACATGATGTCATAACCAATGTTAAGACACCCTGTACTGATCAAGTTGTTGTGCAGATTTATTATTCCTGAGATTTTTCAGGAAACTGGTGTGCTGCTCTGAGTTGAAGAATTATTGTCCAGATCAGCTGCTCATGTGGACATTAGGTTAACCTTGCTTAACCCTAATCTGTTATGAAAAAGCCCTAGACCAAGTCTTTAGGTTAACTTTAGTTAACCCTAGCTATTTTCATGGAAGCCCTAGATGAGGAATAGTCTGCTTATATATTTCTCACGAAGCCTAATGGACTGCAACACTTTTTGACAGAAGATCAATAAGGCATTGTATAGTTGTAACTACTGTGAGCCAAGGAATTATCGGTTTGATAAGTGACTTGGAGTAGGATTTGGTTGTAAGGGTTGTTTATCACTCAAAGCTTTGAAGCACGAGTGTTTGTGTCTCTTGATTAAAGCTTTGAAGCAAAATAAAGTTAGTGTTGTTTATCACTCAAAGCTTTGAAGCACGAGCGATTGTGTCTCTTTATTAAAGCTTTGAAGCAAAATCAAGTGTGTGTATTGAAGAATGTCTTCATAATCTCATTAATCAATAGTTTAGTATCACTGCTGTGATTGAGGGGGAGTGAGTAGGAACTCAGGTTTAAGTTGAACTTAGATTGAAGTTGCATTGGGTAGTATTGAAATCAGGGTATCTGACTAATATTAGGTGCTAGGCCCATCCTGTAATGTCCAATAAGCCCCCTTTATTTTTTGTATAGCTTCAGCAAAAAACAACTTCCAAAAAAATATAGCCATGGGCCTATGGAGGAGTATCATTCGGCCCAGGCCATTATCTCAACCCACCAGATCCTCCATAATTCATTATTTGTTTGCGTTTGAATAATAAAACAAGCATAATCAACAAAAACAAAATTAGAAAAAGGGATACGTGAAGATTAGTGTTGCATTTTGTGATTGTCCAGCTTCTCACGAGAACAAAGTTCTCTTCGTCTTCTCGAACTTGAAACCGCGGTGGCTGAAACTTCTCTTCGTCATTCTCAATCTTCTCCGTTTCATCAGACTCTCTCCTCCACTCGAAATTTCATTGTTCATCTCCTCTTTGAATCATAAGCTTTGAAGATATAAAAACCTAAAAGCTGAATCACATCCTCCTCGTGTCCAATCAAAAATCAGGACCTTGGGGATCCAACTCCGATATGCTTGAGCTATGCCATAACATGAAGAAATAGATGGAAGAAGCGGAAGAATACCGAAGATCGGAACTCACCGACCGGAGAAAGTCTGATGCCATCTTGGCAGCGTCAACAAACAGAAATCCAGAGATTGACTTCTAGGTATGAATCTTCAGTCTCTCTCCACTCTTCTTGTCTCTGTTTCAATACGGTTATGTTGCTAATTACTGTTGCATATTCGTTGTTGTTGAAGTTGGGAATCGGTCACGATAATCCTCAATCTAGGTGCGTTGCATAGATTGATAAGGAAGAGGCCCGAAGACAGTTAAGGTTGCAGATTTGTTGATGAAGATCTTTGAAGGTTGATGAACGATTTGCAGAAGAAATCGCTATGTGGAGAAATTGGTAGTTGAATTAGAAGTGATGTTGGGGAGCTTTGAAACGAATGAGAATTGATTAGCTCAAAGGAGGATGATGAAGGTGCGGAGAAGAGCATCATGACAGAGAGAGTTTGATCATTTTTTCCGTCATTCTTTCGAAGAGTTGAAGAAGGAAGCAGAGAGAAGCTGGTGATTCTTTTGAAAATGATTGACAATGAATCCCTTTCTGGTGAGTTTTCCAGGGATAAATATTCTGACTTTTTTTGTTTTTTTCAATCGCCCAATCTCCCTGTATTCTGTGTATCTTGTGATTGTTGGCGGTAAATTCGTAATTGTAGCGGGGATGATGATGAAGTGTTGGGAATATTTGCAGAGAATTCCTAGAGAGGATGAAGATGTTGTGATGGTTGTTGATTGAAGGTTGACGATGAACAAGGAAAGTGAAGATTGAAGGTGGAGGTTGTGGTGTGGGAGGTTCTGTGAGTATGTGTTCAGCAAGAGATGAAGAGTGAAGTTGTTGAAAGGTGCGGGTAGGAGAATATGTTAAAGAAGATGAATGAAGAATAAGGAAAAAAAATTGTTGAGAGAAGAGGTTGCCGAGAGAACTTATGGAGAGGGTGAAGAGTGAAGAGAAGAGTTCTTCATCCTCTTGGCGAGTTCTTTGTTCTCAGCCTTTTGTACCAGTTTATCAATAATTGTATATGTGTGTATGCTCTTTGTATGAATCCCCCCTGTTATATAGCTCTCAAAATCTGTTAGAAATTGTGCATTCTTGGCCACTGGATTAAAATTAGTTGGTTAGGTAATGAATGGTTGAGATGAATTCGGTTAGAGCAGTTAGCTGTTAGTTTTTGTTACAAGTTAGTTGGAAATTCTGTTAGTTGGGCTATTTGCAGTTTGGGAAGTAGTTTGTTAGGAAATTTATGTTAGAATTCTGTTAGAAAGTTTTGGTTAGAAGTTTTTAGTTCCTAAGCTGTTGAGCTGAACTGTTTTAATTAATTTTCTACTTTCCAACTTTCTATGCAGTTTGTTTTCTGTTTTTTCCGGTTATTGCAGTTAGAGAGTTTGTTAGTTTTGGTTCTGATTGTTACAAATTCTTAGAACTGAACTGTTAACTGTTATTGATTTTTTCTTTTTAATCTTTCTATGCAGGGCTGAACCATGGACGGGCTAGGAGTTCCCTCCATAACCGGCATGCACACGTCCATCAGAACCAAGTCATAAGTACAGCGTTGTACTGCTCGCATGACTTCAGCTCCATTAGTGACAACATCAATGTTATGACCCAACTGCTTCATCATGGATTGTGTCACCATGATGTTGATCTTGTTATCTTCCACAAGAAGGATCTTAGGCTTAGATATGGATTTGGGTTACTTCTGATTTACTACTTCTCCTAACACATTGAGTAGTTATGTTTACCACCATATTCTGAGAAGAATCTGCACTATCATTTTGAAACCATGCATGAGTGTTATACAAATGATGTTTATTACTAGATGAACTAGCTGATTCAGACATGTCTGAGGCGTCAACAACTGAAGATGAGTCATCGAAAGAACACGTCCCTTTTGATATGATGTCATTAGAAATAGCGGGAAATGAGAATGAACTCTCGGAAAATCCACTGAATTTGTGTGGCGATAGCTTGTGAGTTCGGTTTGTGTGGAATTGGAAGAAACCTTCTGTTGTTGTATCATCAGAAGCGGCTTCGTTATGCTTCATGTCTGAGAATTCATCGGAGTAATCAGAACTATCACAAGCAATTGAGACCCTGTATGGCAGAATGAATGTGAAAGTAGAACCATGTTGTTCTTTGCTAGACACTGTTAGATTACCCCCCATCAACTCAACCAATTGTTTGCATATTGCTAGTCCTAGCCCTGTACCTCCATGCTTTCGTGCGTGGCCTACACTGACTTGCATGTACCTTTTAAATAAACTATGTTTTGCATTTTCTGGTATTCCAATGCCTGTATCATATACATCACAACCTATCCACACACTTGTTTCAGCTGAGTGATGTTGATCTTCCTTGTCTCCATTCATCGAGCATTCATTTTGGGGTGTTAAGAGATATTTTTCTTCTTTCATTACATTCATAGAAATGGTTGATTGGCATGATGTAATCTTTTGAAAGTTTTCAGCTTTTTGAAAAAATTGGCTCTTGCATAACATGAAGGTTTATCCCAACTTTGCCTTCATGTGTAAACTTGATGACGTTGCTGATTAAATTTATGAGGATTTGTCTAATCCTTAATACATCGCCAGTAACCTTGATAGGTACATCATCTGTTACATGTCCTTCCAAGGTTAATATTTTCTGCAATGATGCTACAGCTGTCTGAAGCACATGCTTTACTACCTCTCGCGGTCGAAATTTTGTAGCCTCCAACTTCATTACTCTTGAATCAACCTTGGAAAGATCAAGTATGTCATTTATAAGTTGAAGAACCAAGTCTCTGGATGATAACATGACATCCAAGAGTTGTTTATTTAGATTGTCGAGTTCTTCTCTTACAAGACGCGCGACGTTGGCTTGTTTCTTAATAGAGTGCGGTAATTTCGAACAAATATGCAATGATAGTAATGAAACTTGTTTTTTTTTCATTCGAACCTTTGATTTCACATATGCTTTTCTCATATTTTAAAATATCTTTAGATGTCAAGTATATCCAATAGTTTTCAAATAACCTCTAAATCACGAAATATGGAATAATTTATTCCACAAGAGTTAACTTGGTTTTTATCCACGAAGTCTCGCTGGAATCTTCCAATTTTGCTTGAATCAAATTATTGAACAAAACTGAAGCTCATTCTCACACAAGTATAATGTTTTGAGGAATCGATAACGAGGATGGAAATATGGAAGAAGTATAACCAAGATATCCTTAAAACTACTAATCCACCTTGACTTGTATTGTGAGCAAAAACTAACAATGATGAGAACAAAAATGGCCTTGATCAACGTGAATCTATGGTACCAATTCTTATGTCATGACCTCGTACTTTTCAATTCCACCCCACAAGTCCTTTGTCTTGTCAAAATTGTCTTTGAGAGATCCTTAAAGAAGATAAAATTTGAAGCATAGAAAGATATCCTCTAATCATTTCTTATTGACGAACATCAACAAACTCACACACAAAATGCAAAACTTTAACCCACCTGTATTAGGTGTGCAGTAACGACTTGAGACATGGATAGAATAATGTTCAAAATGTCTTCGAAATGAAACAAAGCATTATCTTCCAACAGACATAGGGAAATAAACCCAAATTTTCAGACTTAACAAATAAAACCTTGCAACTTGATTTTTGAGATGAAGAGAATAACCTCGTAGCTTGATAAAGAAGAAATCCACAACAACCATCAATCAAAACCCTAAATTCACAATTCAATGTACCAGAAGAATCAGTCTTGTTTGATAAACACCTCGAACCAAAAGAAAACCTGAGCTTCACAACCAATGATTCTCTGAACCATGATTCGAAGAAACCTAAATTGGTTAATTGAAGAGTGGATGAATGCCATGTCAAAGTCATTAAGCCTGATCAAATGATAGGCACACCTGTATGAGGGGACGTCTTGATTCGAAAACCATGTATGCTAAGTCACGCCCATGAGTTCTTGACAAAAAAACCTGTAATCTGTTGTTTATCAGAAAATAATAGCCTTGCTGCTTGAGGGGGAAGAAGTCCTTTATTGGATATGAGCGCCTTAACCACTGTGAAACCCTAGTATCACACAACCACTGAACTTTGAACCTTAGAGCTATATCGAATGAAATGTATGCCATGTTAGTGACCTAATGAAATAGATGCAGATGAATGCAAAAAGTCTAAGCCAAAATAAAAGAAATTAGGAGGGCAAATTTTGGGGTGCAACAACTGCCCCTATTTAATCGCCTTCAACCTGAAGGGGAGATTGGCGCAAGCCTTTCGAACCTTCAAGGTGGAAGAAGATTAGATACTAAAAGAACCCAAAAATTTGCGCTCCGAAGCCAGTCAGGTATTATTGTTTTTTTTTGTATTTTATTTTATTTTTGCTAGGTAAAAGGGGTTATCAGGTTAGATGTATGTTTAACCAGGGTTTGACACACAGCAGAATAACTTGGTTATCAAGGAGCGTCTGTTGGGATTTGGTAATAAACACCTGTAAGAAAGATATCAAAAGATATATGCCTGAAGTCCGTAGCAGACATACGGAAAAAAAAGTATCAGAGACACATATCCGGGGTTGGTAGCGGATATACAAGAAAGAGACATCAAAAATACATATCCGTGGTCGGTATCGGACACGTAAGAAAGAGATAGAAAAGATACATATCCATAGTCGGTATCGGATACACACAAAAGATATATCAAAGATACATATCCATGGTCGGTATCGGATACGTACAAAAGAGATAGAAAAGATACATATCCGTGGTCGGTATCGGATACGCCCAAAAGAGATATCAAAGATACATATCCGTGGTCGGTATCGGATACGTACGAAAGAGGCGTCAAAGATACATATCCGTGGTCGGTATCGGATACGTACGAAAGAGATATCAAAGATACATATCCGTGATCGGTATCGGATACGTGCGAAAGAGGCGTCAAAGATACATATCCGTGGTCGGCATCGGATACGTACGAAAGAGGCGTCAAAGATACATATCTGTGGTCGGTATCGGATACGTACGAAAGAGATATCAAAGATACATATCTGTGGTCGGTATCAGATACGTATGAAAGAGACAGACCAAAGAAAGCTCTTACAAAGATATCAAGAACACATGTCTGGGGTTGGTAGCAGACATATGAAGCAAGTATCAAAAATACATATCCGTGGTCGGTATCGGATACATAAGAAAGAGATAGATACATATCCGTGTTCGGTATCGGATATGCACGAAAGAGGTATCAAAAATACATATCCGTGGTCGGTATCGGATACGTATGAAAGAGATAGACCGAAGAAAGCTCTTACAAAGAAAAACCCAATCGAATGTGAACTTACTGAGGGAAGAGACCAAACAAATGGGACTCCTAACAAATGATACCAGTCGACGATGGATTTTAAAAAATGATACCAGCCGAAGCGGGGTTTTGAAAGGTACCTGCCGGAGCGGGATTTTAACAAAAGGTACCAGCCGAAGGTGGACTTTAAAGGATGTCAGCCGAAGGTGGACTTTAAAGGGTGCCAGCCGAAGGTGGACTCCTAAGAAAAGAGCGCCGGTCGAAGGCGAACTTACAACTGCAAAGAGACCAGCCGAAGGGGACTCTTAACAAATGATAAAGGTATGCATATCTGGTCAGAGTTAGATACACAAGAACGAAGTTGATCATCAAGGAACAAATGTTTAGAATTGCTAGCGAACACAGGAATGAGACTAACCGAAGAAAGCCCCAATAAAAAGGACGCATTTGCCTAAACAAGGGCGCCATACAACTGGACTTTGAAGAGACACTGAAAGACTCTTAACTTAAAAGATTAGCTAGGCTAACGAAAGGAGGACCCGAGTAACATGGATAAACCAAAATAGGGAACCGACTAAGCAGGACCTTCAAAGAGCACTAATAGAAGGTGAACTTTACAAGAGAAAGAGATTGGTCAAAGTAGACTCTGACAAAGATTGCCAAAACACACTGGGCTTTTGATAAGTTACAAATACGCAAGGACTATAAAAAATCCCTCAGGCCAAAGGCGGGGTGTTAATTCTTCAAGAGTGGCAATTATCAGAATTACCACACACCAAGTATGGATACTCAAACACTTGAGAAGCAAGCAAGGTTATAAGCCAACTCTTACTCAAGACAAAGCAAATGCGGGTAAAATAACCAAAGGCTTGCAAAGGTAAGTGCAAACCACAAACTTAGTGGGGAAATGGAGAAATACCAAAGACCCGACTGGTGGTGAATCAAAACAAACTTTGCTGGGGAAACATAATAGAATTACCCTAAGCTTCTTGTGGAGGTAAATCAAATATGAACGCATAACAATCTGGTTGCCACAAGTGGACACAATTGGCTTACTCATGCATGTTTGAATCCTTTTTTTATAGCGTGATGCTCCATGTAATGGAAATGCTACGCGTTTTAGTAGATGCAATGTAATGATGCAATGTAATGATGCAATGCATTAAGAAAACAGGCCAACAATCGGCTGCTGAGAAGTCAGTGAACTTCTGGATAATTATTTTGGCACATCTGATCTTCTGTAGAGATAAGGCAATCTGTACTTCAATGGGGAACTAAGATTTGGAATCGTCAACCCCTAAATATCGATATCACTGGGGAAATAACTTCTTGGGAAGAGCACTGCAAACATAAATTGCGGCTCAGAGAAAATCTTGAATACTGATCAAACTCCCAACTTCACGAGGAACAAGTTCCTTATCCTCTATTGGAAAGAGGAAAAGATTTGCTGGGAATGGAAATTTTTGACATAGAAATTCTTTGACGAAGATAACTTTCGTTGGGGGAGTATAGAAATTCTTAAATAAAAAGAATTCTACTCAGACCGAGATGGGGATAACATTGATGGGAAGTAAAAGATCCTCACTTTGGGGAAGAAACAACATCCTGGGACAAAAAACTCCATTGGGGATATCGCAACAAAATCTTCTACTACTGGTAATGAAAGAGTTATGACTGGAATTCTCTTGTACACCTCACCAGGGAGAAAGGACACTTGCTCCATTAGGGCATGAAGAATAGTTCCACTGGGGAAATTAGGTCTCATTATATGAACAACCTCATGTTAGTCACATAGGGATCCTCCTTGATTCATTTGTTGGTATGCATCTTGTCATACAAGACCAATAGTATTTACAAAACAGAAGTTGGGGCGACATGCCCCTGTTTGGAATGGAAAACCTTACTGAAGAATATACAACTTGAGTGATCAATCACTGGGTAAAAAACCGCGATGCAAGATTACTACTTCAACATGTCGACTCCGAGGAGGAATGCCACTAAAAAATGGACTTTAGAGGAGATGCTGCAAAAATAAATTGCAGTCCAATGAAAAGGGATCAATCTAGACTTTACACAACTTTTACATTTCCAGGGAGAAAGCACATTCTTCTTCCGTAGAGAAATCAATATGCTTTACTGGGGAGAAAATATCTCAAAAGAGGAACCCCTTGGTAGATAGGTCTATGTCAAGTAGCAACAGGTCTTTTACTGGGAGGAGGCGTCCCCTTAGGAAGCAATGTTCCCATCGAGTCTTGTTCGAGTAAACAAACCTAAATAATCTTTGCGTTACTGCTCATGTCCTACTGTGGATAACAATCCAAACTTTAACTGGGGGTAATAACCTTGACTTAGGATAAAGGATGTCAGTAAATGGACTTAAGTCTATGATAATTTGAAGATTACAATCTGGACTTCTCAGCATGATTTTCAAATTCATAGGTCATTTAGCCTGTGTATGGACTTGGTCTGGTCAACCACTAGAAAAGAGAGAAATCTCTTACATAAATTCCTGCCCCAGTTTGTAAGCCTTTTGCGGAAAAATTGCCTCGAGAGGGTTTTCTAATATATGTATCACTAAGATAAACTGCCCCAGTGTTATGAACTTCAGAATACTGCCCATGGCTGACCAAAGTTGGAAACAACTTCAACAATGCTTGATTGAATTCTCGTGCATCTCTGAATTCTGAAAAGATTCTCCCCTAATCAACAAATTCTTAGAGAGATTTATCAAATCTCGACATAACTTCCCCAGTGCTATGAACTTTGGAACATGATGTTCAGATAACCGAAATTGGAGAGGATTCCAACTATGCTTGAGCGAGTGCTCACACACCTTCAAATTATGGGAAGATTCTCCTTTGATCAATGCATTCTTAGAGAGATTTGTTAAATCTTGACGTGACTGCCCCAGTTTGACTGTACTTTGAGGGATAGCATCCCGACTTGAATGTCTCAGATTGGCTGAATACCTACTCGAAGGAATATTCGACACACCTGCCCCTTGCTTAATAGAATCTCGACAAACCTTTTCCTTTACCTCATGCTCACAGAGGGATGAGAAATCTGAGTATTTTCGAAGGCAACATAACCTTAGAGTGGTTGGATCTTGAATATAAGTTACCTCACAACCATACTCCTCGACTTGAACTGCTTCAATCTCTAATCATATACTTGAAGAAATATGTCCCTTGGGACCAACTGAAAGTAATGCACCACTGCTTATCAGAAACTTTAGGCGACCAACTTTTACAATCTACTTCAGATCATTTCTCAAACTGGTATTCTTTTACTCAGTGGAGTCAATAGAAGATTTGCCCCAGATTAAGACCATTCTTACAAATGATTCACCTTTAAACGGTATCCTGAAGCAATTTTTCCATTGAGATAATCAAATTTTCATCTGATGCTCATTATGCAAACTTACTCGATGTCTAAGCACTTGCTCATATGCAAAGAATGTTTTTTATAAGAATGATAATTGTAATGCAAAGCTCATGTTTGTCTTAAAGTTAAAAAAACTTGTACTAAAAATACATTGAAATATAAAAAATAAAAAAAAATTGTATAAAAGATAGTAAAAGGATGGAGTGATACCAACTCAAAAGTTTTTGCAAGCCTCTCTAGGAGTCAGATTACCATATTTCTTGTTACAGTGTGCTTTCGAATTAACCCTTGCTTCAATTAGGACTTTTCAGGGTTGTAATGTGGCCTGGTTCATGGTTTTAGAAAAAACGGATTTAAGGCTCAAAATATTTGGGCCCCACCCATTCTCCATGATGTTCTCCAATCCTAAATTCAGTTAAACCAATACGAGCACTCATCCCTCAAAAGGAGTTACTATGGTTGAGGAGGATATGACAATCACTCACCTCTTTCATTCTTGGTATCTGATCACACGACTTTATTCTTTGTGGAGGATCTTTATTCGGTAATCCCTTTTCGCTCTTTTCACGCTTTTCGCTTTCTTTTTGTTTTCCCTAACTTTGGACAAATTCCTTTTGAATTTAACTTTGAAGTCCAGCGGGATGCCCTGACTTTTGCCTAAGCGACTTATTTTCCAAGTTTTGACTTAGCAAGGCTTTTTGTCTCTTTCTTTTATTATTTCTTTTGAACTAGTCGTGTGATTTTGAGTTGCTTTGGTTTACTGAAAAAGGTGTGACTGCCTTGCTGTTTGGTTGACAAGAAACAACCATTATGGTATCGTCACTTTTTCGACCTTTTGATGTGCGAGAGATACTCTTTGGGATATCATTCTCTTTGATGCATGCTACTGATAGATGCAATTTATCCATTGTGGTCTTGTTCTTTCTCAACCTTCTGAAGGATATCCATTGTTGTATTCTTTGATGCGCACTCTTAACAAGTTTTGAACGCCCAATCAGATTAACTGAAATCTACCCTGCCCTGGGTTAAGTGTGAGGGTTTTTCTGAAAAGAAAAGAAACTCCTACTTCAAGGCTCAAAAGGGGTTGACGAGGGTCTATCTCCCTTATCTCTCCGGTGTTTGGGAATTTGAAACAAGGCCTGTACATCGTCAGCAGGGTCCTATTCAAAAGCACATCGTTCGAAATTTTGGCATATTACTCATCATCCTCCATTCGGAGGTTATTTTCTTTATTTAACACGAGTTAAGTATCAAAAAGTAAAAGAAAAACATTCATGAGTGAATACGAATGGACTAATTCAAAACAAACATACTCAATGCATTATAATTAATATTCAATAATAAGAAAGTTTCGCATATGAGAAAGTACTGAACCAAGACAAGAAAGATTACGAATGAGAATGCAAATGTAATTTGAAAATGCCATGTTGAGGAGACTAGTCTCCGTATGGACTTGTTGCTTCAGACGATGATCCGCCAATCTTGATATCTACTGAGTCAACATAGACTCCAAGTCTGACTGGCTAGCCTGAAATTAATAGCCTTTGTATCCAGCGAGTCTTGCATATTTTCTTTGAAAGCCCAACAATCTTCAATGGAATGGCCTATTGCCCCAGTATAGTAATCACATCAAGTTCCTTCACCATGTGTGATGAGGACCTTATCAAGTGAACTTGCATAAATTGCATCACAAAGTATCTTCTATCATAGAGAAGAAATGCCAACCATCTTCTATCACACAGAAGAGAAATCCAGCCGCTGAATTCCGGAGCGTCTCCCACTACACAAAAGAGTCTCTGTCTTCTACTACACAGAAGCAAAAATTCAGAAACTCTAACAAAGAATCTTCTACTACATAGAAGAGAGTAAACTTCATCTCTTACTTCACAAGAGAGAAGTTTTAGCAACCGAATTACGGAGAATCCCTTACTTCACAAAAGAGTCACCGTCTTCTACTACACAGAAGCAAAAATTCAGAAACTGTAACAAAGAATCTTCTACTACACAGAAGAAACTAAACTCTGGATATAGCATTCGACTTTTGAGGTATTTTTCTTCTACACAACAGCAGATATTTAAGAACTCTTATACTTCTTCATCACAGAAGCACCACCACATCTTATACTTACACATAAGAAGCATCCAGCTGAGGGAGAAAAAAAAAGCCTGAAATGGTTCTCCAAACATGGATTGAACCTTGGAAAAGAATCCAAACAAGTACCAAACCTCATACTTCAACCCCTTGCAGTACTCAATATCCTAACTAAGTGCCCCAGAGTGGGAGACACATCTAGCATTTGTATTGAAATCAGGAGAGAAATTTGTTGGAGGATGACCCAAAGCACGAAGCTTAAACCACTGAGCTTCTAACGTACGAGGAATTAACTGGATACAAGGCATTGAGATTGTATCAATCTGCTTCTTAAGTTTTTCTATCTCTGCTGGTAAGTTTTACCCCATGGGTTCTGTTGTACCCCAAATTTTGACCTAAGATACCATCTTCCATCTGCATCATTACATTGCAAGGGTTTTGACCTATCTTTATCAATTTTCAAAGCGGATTTTAAATTCATAACTTTTTCAAGTCAAGAGCTGTTTATTTTTGAAACGCTAAATTTATTAATCGATCAATGCTAAAATAATGTTTATTTAATTATTTGTTATTCTAAATTTAAATAATTGGAATTTATTTTCAGTTATTATATAAATTAAAGAATTATAAATAGTGAAGTAAATATTTGAAAAGAAGTTTGTTAATTGATCAACAATGTTTATTTAATTATTTATTATTCTAAGTTTAAATAGTTGAAATTTTATTTTCAATTATTACAATTTAGAGAATTATAAATAATAAAATAAATATTTGAAAAGAAGTTTATTAATTGATCAAACAATATTTATTTAATTATTTATTATTCTAAGTTTAAATAGTTGAAATTTTATTTTCAGTTATTATAATTTAGAAGAATTATAAATAATGAAGTAAATAATTGAAGAGAAGTTAATTGATCAATGATGTTTATTTAATTATTTATCATTCCTAAATTTAAATAATTGGAATTGATTCTCAGTTATTATATAATTTAAATAATTATAAATGATAAAATAAATAATTGGAAAGAAGAAAAGAATTAACTGGTAAATAATAGAATTTTATTCATCTTTATTCTAATTATTACAATTGTTGTTTAAATACTGTATTATGTACAAAGTATTTACAATGACAATTATATAAATGTTTAAAGTAAAATAAAAACTATTTTAATTTTTCTAAGATTCTAAATCTTCATCTTCTATCCAATACTTCTTTAATGCTCATTTGATTTTACCTGCAAAGAATTAAAAGAAAAAGTCAGAAATGAATATATAATTAAAAGCAAAAAATTAATTTAGCGTTCATCATTAAAAGCAAACGGCTGGAATCAGTTTTTTACCCTTTTTGCAAATTACGGGATTTCTCCCAGTTCACAAAAAGGGATGAATTTTATTGATAAATATGAATGCACAAGTTAAAATTATGCACAAATTCAATATTTCAAAGTAAATTGCATAATTCAAAACCAATTGCACAAATTCATTTTTTTGTCAAAACTGCATTGTCAAAAAGCATAGTTCAACAACATATACAAATTCCAAGTCAAGTTACATGTTCAAGGCCAAGTCCAACGTAAACTACCCAAGGTATGGGAAGAGGCCAAAAAAACAAAGGCTCCCTACTGTACAATGCAGTTGACAAAGAGACATGTGCAGTTTTAAAACCAAATATGCAAGCAATATATTTCTAATTCTCATCATTTTCCAGCTTTCACTTTTTCAGAACAAGTACATAACATCACATTTTAATGTCAAACTGTACTGAGGAGAGAGAAGAGAGAAATAGTGTGGGTTTACAGGTTTTGGCTTAGGCAGAAAAGGGACATAAAACAAAACTGCAGTAGCACAATAAAATGGGAAGCATAGAAAAAGAATATAGACAAACTGAATGAAACAGTAGTGTGCAGAGGTATCAAAAGGCAGAATAGTAAAAATATACAAAACCTGAATCATCCGAAGCCAACCAACTATATAACACAACAAAACTCTTCAAAGAAATTCAGAGTTCATAACCTGTTGAAGGCCTTAAACCAAAACTGAGTTTAAATAACTCAAACTGCAACATAAACCAAAACATACATACAACCTGCATTCAAGACAGCAAAACCATGACCATTTCAAAGCCTAACCTGTTAGAACAAAGTTTGAATCTACTACCCTATGTTTATGTTTTGATGATAACAAAGTGAAAAGATATATTATTTATATGATTCATGTATGAACTATCTGCTGCCTAAATTATTACGTTCTGATTTGCAGATACTCTGATTGATATAAGCAAGATCACACCTAATCAGCATCAGAAATTTGGTTCCTGACATCAGCATCAGAAGTTGCCATATCAGAATGTCAGAATCAGAAGATTAATTTACGTATATGCTGAAGTCTGATGAACAGAACTGCGCTCAACACTCTGATAAAGAAACATAACAGTTCATCAGCAGCTAAGCAGAGTCAGAATGAGCCAAGCCAGAACTTGCATTAAGTAAGCAACGGTACTGTGCATTGAAAGCAAATTAATACCAACGGCCTCATTCCAGACAAGATCTGCTCGATAAGGAAAGTTTGTTATTAGCATTGAATCAAGAATATTGCTCCAACGTTCAACATCTCAGTGCTATATAAACAAGACTTTGAAGATTGAATTGGCTAATGCTCTCCAAATCTTTACACGCATAAAAGCTGATCAAAATCTTCCTTCTCTCAGTTTTGCTAAACACTACACATTCTCATATTCAATCATTGTTTAGCAATCTAGTTTCTAAGCTTTAAGTTGTGTATACATCACAGTTGTGATACAGTTTTGTAGAAAACATTCACACACTTAGATTTATCTTCTTTGTAAGAAAGTGTTTCCTTGACAAACCGGGTTGTGGTTTGCATCAAGAAGGCTTTAGCAGTTGTTAAAGCAGTCTGTAATATTCAGTTGAATATAGTGGATTAAGACCTCGTTGGAGAGAGGCGAAATCACCTTGACGGGTGGACTGGAGTAGTTTGAGATCAAACGAACCAGGATAAAAATATCTTGTTCATTGCATTGATTTTCAGTTTTACAATTCAACCCCCCCTTCTTGTGTTTTTCACTACTTCAATTGGTATCAGAGCCTGGTTCTGAGCTAAAACACTTAACCGTGTCAGTACAAGATCCAGCGTCAGAAAAACACAATGGCAGGAAACTATTCTCACACCAGCAATGACAACAATGAGGACAGAGACAGATTCAGTGGCAAACCTCCAGTCTTTGATGGAGAAAACTTTGATTACTGGAAAGACAGAATTGAAAGCTTCTTTCTGGCACATGATGCTGATCTGTGGGATATGGTGACAGACGGATACACGCACCCTGTGAATGCAAGCGGTCAGAAGATTGATAGAAAAACAATGTCTGACCAACAAAAGCGTGACTTCAAGAATCACCACAAGGCCAGAACCATCCTCCTCAGCGCCATCTCCTATACTGAATATGAAAAGATCTCCAACAGAGACACATCAAAGAATATTTTTGACTCACTCAGAATGACGCATGAGGGCAACGTTCAGGTCAAAGAAACTAAAGCTCTGGCGCTCATTCAGAAGTATGAGGCGTTCAAAATGGAAGAATCTGAATCCATTGAAACAATGTTCTCAAGATTCCAGATTCTGGTAGCTGGTCTCAAGGTTCTGGACAAAGGATACTCTACTGCTGACCATGTCAAGAAAATCATCAGAAGTTTACCCAAGCAGTGGAGACCAATGGTTACAGCTCTGAAGCTAGCTAAAGATCTCAACAAAATCACTCTGGAGGAACTTATCAGCTCCCTCAGAAGTCATGAGATAGAGCTAGAAGCTGACGAGCCTCAGAAGCAAGGTAAGCCTTTAGCATTAAAATCTAACAAAAAATTTGAGTCTAAAGTTTTGCAGGCAGTTGAAGAAACATCTGATGGATCCTCATCAGAAGAAGACGAACTCTCCCTCCTCTCCAGAAGAGTAAATCAACTGTGGAAGCAAAGACAAAGGAAGTTCAGGAATCCCAGAAGATCTGATCAGAACGAGTCTTCTTCCAGATACAGAAGGACAGATTCTTCCTCTGGATACAGAAGATCTGAAGGCTCCTCCAGTAGCAAAAAGCCAAACACCAAGGACATCATCTGCTATGAGTGCAATGAGCAAGGACACTATAAGAGTGACTGTCCAAAGCTTCAGAGGGAAAAGCCCAAAAAGAAGTTTGGAAGAGAGAAGAAGAAAAGTCTCATGGCCACATGGGATGACTCTGACTCGTCTGAAGCTGACTCAGAATCAGATGATGAAAGGGCAAACATAGCTCTCATGGCTAACATTTCAGAAGATAGTGAAGCTTCTGAATTAGACTCAGAATCAGACACAGAAGAGGTATTTCCTAACTTCGCTGTTAACTTTACCAAGGCTGAACTTGCTGAAAGCCTTAATGAGATTCTGGAACGGTATCAGCAAATTAGAGTTAAATTCAGAGACCTGAAAAGGAATCTTGAATCTGACTCTAATAAGACTAAGAGTCTCAAATTGGAGAATTCTGAGCTGAGAAATAAGATTTCAAAATTAGAAAACACTTTACAAAACTCTCAGAAGGAACCAATTTCTGAAACTCCCAGCAACACTGATGAGATCATCAAGGAGTATGATCACAGTTTCCAGAAGTTCCTCGCTAAAAGCATAGATAGAAGCAAAATGGCTTCAATGATCTATGGTGTTAGCAGAAACGGCAGGAAAGGAATAGGATACCAAGGTAAGGTTCCTACACCAAAGAATGTCATGGACTTAACCATTAAACACACATCTCTGAATTCACATTTTGTGTATGGTCACACACATGATATTAAATACATTAGCAGTAAGCACTCTGTGAAACCAAAATTTAACCAGAGTTTTGGCAAAACTAACAAATCAGGACCCAAGAAAATCTGGGTACCTAAGGATAAAATAATACATGTTGCAGATATCTTTAGCAGCAAGTCAGAAACACCAGTCATGGTACCTGGACTCTGGCTGCTCGCGACACATGACGGGAAGAAGGCATATGTTCCAAAGCCTGGAACTTAAGCCTGGAGGCCACGTTGGCTTTTGAGGCAATCAGAGGGGAAAGATAATTGGCTCTGGAACTGTAGGTAATGGAAATCTTCCCTCTATTAATAATGTTCTGCTAGTAGATGGATTGATGCATAATCTGTTATCCATAAGTCAATTAAGTGATAATGGTTATGATATAATCTTTAATCAAAAATCATGTAAAGCTGTTAGTCAGAAAGATGGGACTATCCTGTTTAATGGTAAGAGGAAAAACAACATTTACAAAATCAAACTTTCTGAACTAAAGAGTCAGAATGTAAAATGCCTTCTGTCTGTTAACAACGAGCAGTGGATCTGGCACAGAAGATTGGGGCATGTTAGTATGAGAAGAATATCTCAGATTAACAAACTCAATCTGGTCAGAGGACTTCCTAATTTGAAGTTCAACTCAGATGCTCTGTGTGAAGCATGTCAGAAAGGCAAGTTTGCAAAACCTTCTTTTAAATCCAAAAATGTTGTTTCTACCTCTAAGCCATTAGAACTTCTGCACATTGACTTATTTGGACCAGTTAAAACTGCTTCAGTCAATGGTAAGAAGTATGGGTTAGTAATCGTAGATGACTATAGCAGATGGACATGGGTAAAGTTCTTAAGACACAAGGACGAGTCACACTCTGTGTTTGTTACCTTCTGCAACCAAGTTCAGAATGAAAAGGATCTTAGAATCGTTAAAGTCAGAAGTGATCATGGTGGAGAATTTGAAAACAAAGATTTTGAGTCATTCTTTAATGACAGAGGCATTCTGCATGATTTCTCTTGTCCTAGAACTCCCCAACAAAATGGAGTTGTAGAACGAAAGAACAGAACATTGCAAGAAATGGCCAGAACCATGATCAATGAGACAAACGTTGCTAAGACCTTCTGGGCAGAGGCAATAAACACAGCGTGCTACATTCAGAATAGAATCTCAATAAGACCTATTCTGGAAAAGACTCCATATGAATTTTGGAAGAACAGAAAGCCCAACATTTCATATTTTCATCCATTTGGATGTACTTGCTTTATATTAAATACAAAGAATTATTTGAACAAGTTTGACTCTAAAGCACAGAAGTGTATCATGTTAGGATACTCTGAACGCTCAAGAGGGTACAGAGTATACAATACAGAAACACAGATTGTGGAAGAATCAATCAGTGTTTGTTTTGATGATAAGCTTGACTCTGAAAAGTCAAAGCAGAATGAAGTTTTTGCAGGTATGGAAATTGAATTTACAGATTCTGAAGACAAGTCATCAGAAGCTCTCAATACAGACACTCCTTCAACGTCTAAAAGGAGCACTGCTAGCAATCCTACAACAGCTGCTGATCAACCTCAGAAGAGATTACCCAGAAGCAGCTTGGATCACCCAGAAGAGACTATCTTAGGAAGAAAGGAAGATCCAATCAGAACAAGAGCAAGCTTCAGAAACTCTGAAGAAACTCTTATGGGACTTGTGTCTCTGATTGAACCTTCTTCTATTGATGAATCACTTCTGGATAATGACTGGATTCTGGCAATGCAAGAAGAGCTGAATCAATTCACCAGAAACGACGTATGGGATCTCGTTCCCAGACCAAAAGGATTCAACGTCATTGGAACAAGATGGGTGTTCAGAAACAAGCTAAATGAACAAGGTGAAGTCATCAGAAACAAGGCACGACTGGTTGCACAAGGTTATAGTCAGTAAGAGGGGATAGACTATACATAAACCTTTGCCCCAGTCGCCATGTTAGAATCTATCAGACTTTTAATTTCATTTGCTGTTAATAGAGGCATCACTCTGTATCAGATGGATGTCAAAAGTGCATTCTTAAATGGTTATATAGAAGAAGAAGTCTATGTACACCAAGCCCCTGGTTTTGAAAATACAAAACATCCAGAACATGTTTTCAAACTAAAGAAGTCACTATATGGTCTGAAACAAGCTCCCAGAGCTTGGTATGAAAGGCTAAGTAACTTTCTATTAGAAAATGAATTCACCAGAGGGAAAGTGGACACTACTCTATTCTGTAAATCAGTTAAGAATGACATCTTAGTTTGTCAAATTTATGTTGATGATATTATTTTTGGTTCTACTAATCCTTCTCTTGGAAGAAAATTTGCTAAGTGTATGCAGGCAGAATTTGAGATGAGCCTCATGGGGGAACTGAAATTCTTTCTAGGAATTCAGATCAATCAAACTCCAGAGGGAACTTACATTCATCAAAGCAAATACATCAGAGATCTTCTGAAGAAATTTGACCTCTCAGAATGTAAGCCATCAAAGATTCCAATGCATCCCACGTGCATTCTGGAAAGAGAAGAGGTAAGCAAAAATGTAGAACAGAAAGTCTACAGAGGTATGATTGGTTCTCTCCTCTATCTGACTGCTTCAAGACCTGACATATTATTCAGTGTTTGTATCTGTGCTAGATTCCAATCAGATCCTAGAGAATCTCACTTAACAGCTGTTAAGCGAATTTTCAAGTATCTGAAAGGTACTACTAATCTGGGTTTGTTTTATAGAAAATCTAGTGATTACAGCTTAGTAGGCTACTGCGATGCTGATTTTGCTGGAGACAGAGTGGAACGCAAAAGTACTTCTGGAAGCTGCCAGTTTCTGGGAGAAAATCTGATCTCTTGGTCCAGCAAAAGGCAATTAACAATTGCGCTATCAACAACAGAAGCTGAGTACATAGCAGCAGCAGGATGTAGCACACAAATGCTCTGGATGAAGAGTCAGCTTGAAGACTTCCAAATTTTTGAGAGTAACATTCCTATACTATGTGATAATACTTCTGCTATTTGCTTAAGTAAGAATCCCATTTTACATTCTAGAGCTAAGCATATAGAAATAAAACATCACTTCATTAGGGACTATATTCAGAAAGGAATTTTGAACTTAAAATTTATAGATACAGACCATCAATGGGCTGATATCTTTACTAAACCCCTTTCAGAAGATAGGTTTAATTTCATTCTGAAACATCTCAGCATGAAAGTCTGTCCAGATTGAAAATGTTTTAATTCCATATATTTACCTTCAGAATGTAATTGTTTTATTGTGAACTTCTGATCAATCTTCTTTCAGAAAGATAGAACATGCAGATTGTATCAGATGCAAGTCTAAAGATCTGAGAGTCTAAGCTCAAAGACAGACGTGCTGATCACTACATCAAACAAGTGTCATCCAATCATCAGCAAATCTCCGAAGCAGAACGTGTGCACGCTTCTGAGAAGGCAAAACGCTGATTGGGTGCATTGAGACACATGTCTGGTAACCGTTTTTAAGTATCTTTCTCAAATCCCCCAAAATCAGCAAGCATTTAATAAAAGTAATCATGCTTTTAAAACGCAATCATGATTTTTCTCTTTCTTAAAAACGTTTATTTTTTTCAAAATATTCTGAAACTCTATTTAAACACATTAACCTCTCATTCTAATTCTTTACAGTTTCTCACTAATTCTCAAGCATTCTCTGCATTTTTCTGTGTTCATCTCTTGCAAAACCTCTTTTTCTCAGTTTCTTCTCAAAACCTTTTAGTGTGAACATGGCAACCTCCAGCAGTGCTTCTGCAGGTCCTCAGAAGAAAGCATCATCTGAACAGTATCAAGTGCCATTCAGAACACTCCTCACTCCTGTGAAGAATCTTGAAGTGTTATCTGAATTGATCATTGATTTTGGAAGCTTGAAGGAGAACGGTTTTGACCTAATAGAAGAAGTTAGGGCACAGAAATGGGAAAGGTATTTTGACAGGTTGGTTGGACCAACATTCCCTATGTTAGTCAAGGAATTCTGGATTCATGCGAAGGCTTCAACACATCTAGTCACCTCCTTCATTATGGGGAAGAAGATTGTGATCACTGAGGATCACATAGCAAGGATAATCGGTTACAGTGGCGGTGGCGTCCGCTGTGTTGATATGGCTGAGAGATATGCTGACGTGGGTGTGATAGCTGCAAGGATTTTCACCCATGGGGTGCCCAGCAGCAAGATCAAAGATCTGAAGAATCATCACAGAGTTTGGGCTAAGATAATTCTGGGGTGCTTCAACCATAGGAAGCCAACTAGTTCACCTGATTACATAAATGTGGATCAGCAGTTTCTGATCTACTTTATTGATCAGAAGGTAAAAATCAACTTGGCTCATCTTCTGTTCAACTACCTCAGAACAAGTGTGAAGGAAACCAGGGAAGAAGAAAGAACAAAGAGGGATTGGATACCCTTTGGAAGGTTGATATCAGATATTCTGACAGAGAATAGGCTGATAGAGCATCTGATAGAAGCTCAAGAGTTAAGCACCATTGAACCAACAGTTGGGAAGCCTCTGAACGCGAAGAACTTGAAGAAAATGAAGTTGATAGAGAATATCAAAAAGGAACCCAGAGCTACTCCTATTGCTGATATCACCAGCAGAAGAGTTCCACTGAGTGACTTTCCTTTATTTTCTGAGATAGAATCTAAACCAGAGGTGGTTCTCAGATACTTAGATGCGTGCAAGGCAGATGGTACAGATCCAAATCTGATTATCAAAGCTCTGCATCAACCTCAACAAGAAGTGACTCTGAAGAAGACGAAAAAGAGGAAGGCACCTTCAGAAGGATCATCCCAGCAGACACCCAAGAAAAGAGGTAATTTATCTGCTGCTTCTATTTTAAATTCTTCTACTATTCCAGCATCTATTCCTCCTCCAACCTCTCATAGAATCTCAATCCCCATCCCAACAATAGATGAAACTGAACAGAAGATGACCCTTCTGAGGCATTAAAACTCAGAAGACCCAGAACCAAACATCCCAAACCAACAATCTCAACAACATCAGCAATTGACAAAGTGCTGTCTGACATTGATCAACACACTTCTGATCACTCCGCCAATCCAAACTCTGAACCACAAACTGTCCCTCCTCCAGAACCAGAACAACAGCAATCTGCTGAAGAACCAGAACAACAGCAATCTGCTGAAGAACCAGAACAACAACAACCTCTCTCATCAATTCCAGAAGAACCCCTTATCCCTGAACAACCAGAAATTCCAACAACCTCTCCTCAACCAGAAATTCATCCACCATCACCTCAACCTGAGTTTCATCACTCTGAAACTCCTTCTCCTCAACCATCTGAACCTCATTCACCTCAACCATCACCTCTGGCAATCCAGCTGCCATGTGGAACAACAGTTACCATGGCCCAGTTGCCATCCTCACCGGAATCTACACCACCAAATACTCCCAAAACACCAAACAGTCCAATCATAATCTCTGATTCTCCCACTCCATCTCCAAAACAAACAGCTGCCAAGCAAACCACCGAAAACCCCAGCAGGACCTTCATAGACTTAACCAGCCTTGACCGTCTTGCTGATCTGAAACACAAAATTGCCATCCCAAAACCAAAACAACCAGATGTTGGCTCTGGTATTATGAATTTTGAAACAGGTGTGCAGCAATGGATTGCTTCTCTGAAGCAAGTCTGTCCTAGAATGATTGACCCAGCTGCTTCTGATCAGCTCTGGTCACAATTCAGACTTTGGGTACGTGCTGAAGCCCTCAAGTTGCAGGATATCAACTATGAGCAGGCACAACAGAACTTCAGCAAGCTGCTGAAGGAAGTTGAAAGTCTGCTGCCTCAGGAAGCTGTGCTCCCTCTGGATAGTGAACCTTGGTCTGAGAAACAGCTAGCTTCAAAGGTGCAACCAGAAGAAGACAAGACTATTCAAGCTGAAGCAAGTCAAGCAGAAGATGTTGTAGAAAGCTCTCAGAAGCTTCCTGCCTCTGATGCTTCTCAAGCTGCCTTGGACAGGCAGACTCTGGAAGAGCTGAAGCTGAATGACATGCGTCTGCAGCAGAGGATGGATGAAAACGACCAGAAGATGAAAGAAAGAATGGATGTGCAGGATAGCAAGATTGACACTGTTGTCAGCATGGTGCACAAGCAGAATGAGACTGCTGATCAGATCAAAGCCATGCTGGAGAACCTGTTCACACGCTTTCCTCCCCAACCTTAGTTGTTTTATTCATGTCATTTTCATGTTTTCTTTGATTTTCTGATGTACTATTTGAATATGTTTTGTTTGATTCTGAACCTTTTAATATGACAAGTTTTTCTGATCTTAATTGTTTTAGCACTCACCTACACTTTTTGATTGCTGACAAAAAGGGGGAGAACAAGAATGATATTTTAAACAATAACGGTTAACTAAGACAGAAATTCTCAAACATTCTAACTCTATTATACTTGAAAATGTTTTTTTTGTTTTGCTTAAAGTCTACAGGTACAAGGAAGCTCCTGGACACTCTGAAGACTAAAAGCTATGAAGCTCTGATCCGCTCTGATACTCTGATCCAAAGCAAAGCTCTGACAAGAAAAGCTCTGATACGCTGATCTGAAGCTCTGCTCTGATATGCTGATCTAAAGCTTCCGATAGTCAAAGACTCTGATACTCTGATGTTCAAAGAAAGGCAAAAAGATCTGATCCTGAAGAACACTTGTAATCAAAGGGAAGTAATAAACTCAGGGGGAGTATCTCTCAACTCTGATATCTTTTTACCCCTTATCTTTGATAACATCTTACTCTGATGCATCTCTCTGACACCTTTTCACGTTATTTTCATTTAAAAAATATCTAGTTTTTGTCATCATCAAAAAGGGGGAGATTGTTAGAACAAAGTTTGAATCTACTACCCTATGTTTAAGTTTTGATAATAACAAAGTGAAAAGATATATTATTTATATGATTCATGTATGAACTATCTGCTGCCTAAATTATTACGTTCTGATTTGCAGATACTCTGATTGATATAAGCAAGATCACACCTAATCAGCATCAGAAATTTGGTTCCTGACATCAGCATCAGAAGTTGCCATATCAGAATGTCAGAATCAGAAGATTAATTTACGTATATGCTGAAGTCTGATGAACAGAACTGCGCTCAACACTCTGATAAAGAAACACAACAATTCATCAGCAGCTAAGCAGAGTCAGAATGAGCCAAGCCAGAACTTGCATTAAGTAAGCAACGGTACTGTGCATTGAAAGCAAATTAATACCAACGGCCTCATTCCAGACAAGATCTGCTCGATAAGGAAAGTTTGTTATTAGCATTGAATCAAGAATATTGCTCCAACGTTCAACATCTCAGTGCTATATAAACAAGACTTTGAAGATTGAATTGGCTAATGCTCTCCAAATCTTTACACGCATAAAAGCTGATCAAAATCTTCCTTCTCTAAGTTTTGCTAAACACTACACATTCTCATATTCAATCATTGTTTAAAAATCTAGTTTCTAAGCTTTAAGTTGTGTATACATCACAGTTGTGATACAATTTTGTAGAAAACATTCACACACTTAGATTTATCTTCTTTGTAAGAAAGTGTTTCCTTGACAAACCGGGTTGTGGTTTGCATCAAGAAGGCTTTAGCAGTTGTTAAAGCAGTCTGTAATATTCAGTTGAATATAGTGGATTAAGACCTCGTTGGAGAGAGGCGAAATCACCTTGACGGGTGGACTGGAGTAGTTTGAGATCAAACGAACCAGGATAAAAATATCTTGTTCATTGCATTGATTTTCAGTTTTACAATTCAACCCCCCCTTCTTGTGTTTTTCACTACTTCATAACCAGTAAACTCCTCAAAGGCCAAACCCGCTGAAACAAAAGAAACCAAGGCCATAACCTGAAAAAACCAAAAAAGCCTCAACCAATATGGCCTAAACCATAAAACCTGTGAACCTTGTCAAAGCCTAATAACCTGCTTAAGCCACAGTAACATAAACCAATATGGCCTAAAAACCATAAAACCAGTTCAACCTGTTTCCATCAACCTGCATAAACCAGTAAAGCCTCACCAAAACACAACCAATATGGCCTAAACCATAAAACCTGTGAATCTTGTCAAAGCCTAAAACCAGCCTCCAGGCCAAACCTGAAACCATAACCATTTCAAACCATAACCTGTTCAACCCAGATACCTACCTAAAACCCTCATACCAACCAACATCCAAGGCCAAAATTGGTACCAGCCATACACACCCAAAAGCCAAAAACCAGAATGCCACAACAACACAAACTTTGAAAAACAATGTCCAAACCGGCAAGCCTCAGAGTTATCCCATCATAGGCCAATAAAAAAGGCAACTGAAGCACAGCAAAGAAGAAGAGAGGAAAAGTATTCGAAGGCAACTCAGTGACAAACACAAGGCCCTCAGAATACTCATCATTGGGCAAGCATTCCAAAAGGCAACTAAGAGACGAGATAAAGAAGCGTTTCAAGGCATCAAGATGATCAAACAAAAGAATCAATACATAAGCATACAGTAAGCAAGAAGAGGAAAGAAATTGCACAAAGGGTTTTCAAGCTGCCGTCATTAAACCCTAAAGGAAAAGTAAGACAAGGTACCAGAACTCCCAGTAAAGCAAGCTAACGCTCAGCATCACTGTCCCTTGCCATCCAGCCGCCTGAGAACCTCCACCACCGTTCATCCCCCCTCCATCAAGGTATAATTTTCCTTCCCTCCATTTTTGCGTATCTTGACAAAAACACCATGTAGAAATAAACTCAGAATCAAAATGGTTACAAATCATAAACATGCAAAAATCGTAAAACCTAACGCGTTAAAGGACGAACCGTCACCTTTACACCGTCTCACTGAGCGACCCTTTGGGAAAAGGAGGCAATTGGTGGCGCTGGCAACTTGGAGGCGAAGAGCTTTACCCCTTGGACATTTTTGTCTCAAGAGAAGAAGAAGAAAGATGAGGACGAATCAAGAACGAGGAGTAGCGGCGCCGTTGCTGTGAACCCTAATCCCTTTTTCTCCAAACTAAGACAATGTTTAACCCTAAAACAAATTATGAAATATGAATGGACCTTACCTGTTTCCTGCCTAAGAGCCTAAACGATTTCCTTAAGACACCTCCCCATTCTATTTCTGTTTTGGGCCCTTAAAATCCTTTAGCCCATGCATGGTTCACTTATCTACCCTGTGATACGGTGGGAGAACTGACTGTGATTTTGCGTTCGTATTCGCACTTGTGCGGTTGAGCAAGAGTCGCCACCGACTTTTTATTTTATCCTAAAGGAAAGGTTGAAAAAAGCACAACAAAAACCTTTTGAGATATTTCGTGGGTTCGGGGGGTAGATTATGAAAAGGGAAGGTATTAGCACCCTTTTCATCCATGGTTATCCATGGGCTCTTAGTTACTTGGTTTTTTAGATCTCTTGCCTTGATTTTCGATTGCTTGAAAATGGTGTATGCGTGAATGTTTTTAAAAATGTTTTGGAAGAAGATGCCTTGTCTTAGGCTAACCTTGTAACAATTCTTTACTCGAATATTTTACAAAGGGCGTGTATCTTTTCGAAAAGATGTTTCAAAATGTTTTGAGAGTTTTGTTTTGAAAGTGTTGTGGATTGTGGTTTTTGAAAATGAGGCAAGTGTTTTTTGCAAGTTGATCTCAAGTAACTAAGAGTTTTATCTACCCTATTGTACTCAAAGGTTTTTTGTTATGTTTTAACCCCTTTTAACAATTTTGTTCCACCATTGAATTTGGTGGACAATCTTGCGTTTAGGAAGTTCGTTCGGGACGGGCGCGGGTCATCGTATGGACCATGGATGCAATGATGCCAAGTGTCTTTGGCAATTTGCTTTGAAGGGACTATGATCATTCCTTTTAGGCAACATTCGAAAGCGTCATCGAGGGACTTATGATCATTTGAATTTGTTTTGCCAAAGATACTCGACGTGCAAGCATGGTCCATTTTGGAAGGCAACATGTGGGATCACCCTAGAGGGTGCAAGTGTGATTGTGTATTGATTTCATGTATTTGTCTTGTATTAGATTATCTAGCGTTTGATTTTATGTACATGCAAACCCTAGGTCTAACCATGGTATAATTGAAAGCGGTAAATTGCGAAAATGTAAAATCTACGCTATTACAAAATAAGTATCCGGGAGTGGGGGTACAATATTCACAAAATGGGGATGAGACTTATAGTATCCAATAAGTTACAACCAAATCGAATTTGCGATCAAATGTAAATAAGGTATATCAATGTATGGAAACAGCAATTGTATATGTATCAAGTGTATAATGTGAAATGTATTGTGTAAGTAATTATTTATAGGTGCGACAATGTGAAATTAATGTGTATTAAGCATTGTTTTGACTTGAAGAAAAATTGAATGTTTATTTAATTAATAATCTTGTATTCTCTTAATATGTATAAAAAGAAATGTTTTAATCAAATGCTTTAAATTCTAATTAAATGATGTATAAAAATGTATCTTTGTTTATTATATACAAAAAGTATTTTAATTAAGTGTTTAAGAATTTAAATTATGCAAAAATGTATTTTTGTTATTTATGTACAAAAGAGTTTTAATTAAATATCAAGAATTAGAAAAAAAATATATATCTTTAAGCATTTTTAGTATTAATGTATTATTGTGATAAGATACAAAATAAAAAAGATATTTTAAGTTAGAGGGATAGAATATATTGTTAGAACAATGTTTGAATCTACTACCCTATATTTAAGTTTTGATGATAACAAAGTGAAAAGATATAGTATTTATAAGTGTCATGAATGAACTATCTGCTGCCTAAAATTATTATGTTCTGACTTGCAGATACGCTGATTGAAATAAACAAGATCACATCTATTCAGCATCAGAATTTGATTTCATACACCAGCATCAAAAGTTGCTACATCAGAACGTCAAAATCAGATGATCAACTCACGTACATGCTGAAGCTTGATGAACAGAACTGCGCTCAAACACTCTGATACAGAAACACAATAGTTCATCAGCAGCGAAGCAGAATCAGAATGAGCCAAGCCAGAACTTGCGTTAAGTAAGCAACGGTACTGTGCATTGAAAGCTAATTAATTCCAACGGCCTCATTCCAGACAAGATCTGCTCAAAAAGGAAAGCTTGTTATTAGCATTGAATCAAGAATATTGCATCCAACGTTCATCATCTCAAGTGCTATATAAACAAGGCTTTGAAGATTGAAATGGTTAATGCTCTCCAAATCTCTACACGTACAAAAGCTGAACCATAATCTTCGTTCTACCAGTTTTGCTAAACCACATACTCTGATATTCCATTACTGTTTAGCAATCTAGTTTCTAAGCTTCATTTTGTGTATACATCACAGTTGTGATACAGTTTTGTAGAAAACATCCACACACATAGTTTTATATCCTTGTAAGAAAGTGTTACCTTGATAAACCGGGTTGTGGTTTGAATCAAGAAGGCTTTAGCAGTTGTTAAAGCAGTCTGTAATATTCAGTTGAATATAGTGGATTAAGACCTCGTTGGAGAGAGGCGAAATCACCTTGACGGGTGGACTGGAGTAGTTTGAGATCAAACGAACTAGGATAAAAATATCGTGTTCATTGCTTTAGATTTCAGTTTTACAATTCAACCCCCCCTTCTTGTGTTTTTCACCCCTTCAATTGGCATCAGAGCGCCTGGTTCTGAGCTAAAACACTTAACCGTGTCAGTACAAGATCCAGCGTCAGAAAAACACAATGGCAGGAAACAATTCTCACATCAGCAATGACAACAATGAGGACAGAGACAGATTCAGTGGCAAACCTCCAGTCTTTGATGGAGAAAACTTTGATTACTGGAAAGACAGAATTGAAAGCTTCTTTCTAGCACATGATGCTGATCTGTGGGATATGGTGACAGATGGATACACGCACCCTGTGAATGCAAGTGGTCAGAAGATTGATAGAAAATCAATGACTGATCAACAAAAGCGTGACTTCAAGAATCACCACAAGGCCAGAACCATCCTCCTCAGTGCCATCTCCTATACTGAGTATGAAAAGATCTCCAACAGAGACACAACAAAAAATATCTTTGATTCTCTCAGAATGACGCATGAGGGCAACGTTCAAGTCAAAGAAACAAAAGCTCTGGCGCTCATTCAGAAGTATGAGGCATTCAAAATTGAAGAATCTGAATCCATTGAAACTATGTTCTCTAGATTCCAGATTCTGGTAGCTGGTCTCAAAGTTCTGGACAAAGGATACTCTACTGCTGACCATGTCAAGAAAATAATCAGAAGTTTACCCAAGCAGTGGAGGCCTATGGTTACTGCTCTGAAGCTAGCTAAAGATCTCAACAAAATCACTCTGGAGGAACTTATAAGCTCCCTCAAAAGTCATGAGATAGAGCTAGAAGCTGATGAGCCTCAGAAGCAAGGTAAGCCTTTAGCATTAAAATCTAACAGAAAATTTGAGTCTAAAGTTTTGCAGGCAGTTGAAGAAACATATGATGGATCCTCATCAGAAGAAGACGAACTTTCCCTTCTCTCCAGAAGAGTAAATCAACTGTGGAAGCAAAGACAAAGGAAGTTCAGGAATCCCAGAAGATCTGATCAGAACGAGTCTTCTTCCAGATACAGAAGGACAGATTCTTCCTCTGGATACAGAAGATCTGAAGGCTCCTCCAGTAGCAAGAAGCCAAACACCAAAGACATCATCTGCTACGAGTGCAATGAGCAAGGACACTACAAGAGTGACTGCCCAAAGCTTCAGAGGGAAAAGCCCAAAAAGAAGTTTGGAAGAGAGAAGAAGAAAAGTCTCATGGCCACATGGGATGACTCTGACTCGTCTGAAGCTGACTCAGAATCAGATGATGAAAGGGCAAACATAGCTCTCATGGCTAACATTTCAGAAGATAGTGAAGCTTCTGAATCAGACTCAGAATCAGACACAGAAGAGGTATTTCCTAACTTCGTTGTTAACTTTACAAAGGCTGAACTTGCTGAAAGCCTTAATGAGATTCTGGAACGTTATCAGCAGATTAGAGCTAAATTCAGAGACCTGAAAAGGAATCTTGAATCTGACTCTAATAAGTCTGAGAGTCTCAAATTGGAAAATTCTGAGCTGAGAGATAAGATTTCAAAATTAGAAAACACTTTACAAAACTCTCAGAAGGAACCAATTTCTGAAACTCCCAGCAACGCTGATGAGATCATCAAGGAGTATGATCATAGTTTCCAGAAGTTCCTAGCTAAAAGCATAGATAGAAGCAGAATGGCTTCAATGATCTATGGAGTTAGCAGAAACGGCAGGAAAGGAATAGGATACCAAGGTAAGGTTCCTACACCAAAGAATGTCATGGACTTAACCATTAAACACACTCCTCTGAATTCACACTTTGTGTATGGTCACACACATGATATCAAATATACTAGCAGTAAGCACTCTGTGAAACCAAAATTCAACCAGAGTTTTGGTAAAACTAACAAATCAGGACCCAAGAAAATCTGGGTACCTAAGGATAAAATAATACATGTTGCAGATATCTTTAGCAGCAAGTCAGAAACACCAGTCATGGTACCTGGACTCTGGCTGCTCACGACACATGACGGGAAGAAGGAATATGTTCCAAAGCCTGGAACTTAAGCCTGGAGGCCACGTTGGCTTTGGAGGCAATCAGAGGGGAAAGATAATTGGCTCTGGAACTGTAGGTAATGGAAATCTTCCCTCTATTAATAATGTTCTGCTAGTAGATGGATTGATGCATAATCTGTTATCCATAAGTCAATTAAGTGATAACGGTTATGATATAATCTTTAATCAAAAATCATGTAAAGCTGTTAGTCAGAAAGATGGGACTATCCTGTTTAATGGTAAGAGGAAAAACAACATTTACAAAATCAAACTTTCTGAACTAAAGAGTCAGAATGTAAAATGTCTTCTGTCTGTTAACAACGAGCAGTGGATCTGGCACAGAAGATTGGGGCATGTTAGTATGAGAAGAATATCTCAGATTAACAAACTCAATCTGGTCAGAGGACTTCCTAATTTGAAGTTCAATTCAGATGCTCTGTGTGAAGCATGTCAGAAAGGCAAATTTGCAAAACCTTCTTTTAAATCCAAAAATGTTGTTTCTACCTCTAAGCCATTAGAACTTCTGCACATTGACTTATTTGGACCAGTTAAAACTGCTTCAGTCAGTGGTAAGAAGTATGGGTTAGTAATCGTAGATGACTATAGCAGATGGACATGGGTAAAGTTCTTAAGACACAAGGACGAGTCACACTCTGTGTTTGTTACCTTCTGTAACCAAGTTCAGAATGAAAAGGATCTTAGAATCGTTAAAGTCAGAAGTGATCATGGTGGAGAATTTGAAAATAAATATTTTGAGTCGTTCTTTAATGACAAAGGCATTCTGCATGATTTCTCTTGTCCTAGAACTCCCCAACAAAATGGAGTTGTAGAACGAAAGGACAGAACATTGCAAGAAATGGCCAGAACCATGATCAATGAGACTAACGTTGCTAAGACCTTCTGGGCAGAGGCAATAAACACAGCGTGCTACATTCAGAATAGAATCTCAATAAGACCTATTCTGGAAAAGACTCCATATGAATTGTGGAAGAACAGAAAGCCCAACATTTCATATTTTCATCCATTTGGATGTACTTGCTTTATATTAAATACAAAGAATTATTTGAACAAGTTTGACTCTAAAGCACAAAAGTGTATTATGTTAGAATACTCTGAACGCTCAAGAGGGTACAGAGTATACAATACAGAAACACAGATTGTGGAAGAATCAATCAGTGTTCGTTTTGATGACAAGCTTGACTCTGAAAAGTCAAAGCAGAATGAAGTCTTTGCAGGTATAGAAATTGAATTTGCAGGTTCTGAAGACAAGTCATCAGAAGCTCTCAACACAGACATTCCTTCAACGTCTGAAAGGAGCACTGCTAGAAATCCTTCAACAGTTACTGGTCAACCTCAGAAGAGATTACCCAGAAGCAGCTTGGATCACCCAGAAGAGACTATCCTAGGAAGAAAGGAAGATCCAATCAGAACAAGAGCAAGCTTCAGAAACTCTGAAGAAACTCTTATGGGACTGGTGTCTCTAATTGAACCTTCTTCTATTGATGAAGCACTTCTGGATAATGACTGGATTCTGGCAATGCAAGAAGAGCTGAATCAATTCACCAGAAACGACGTATGGGATCTCGTTCCCAGACCAAAAGGATTCAACGTCATTGGAACAAGATGGGTGTTCAGAAACAAGCTAAATGAACAAGGTGAAGTCATCAGAAACAAGGCACGACTGGTTGCACAAGGTTATAGTCAGCAAGAGGGGATAAACTATACAGAAACCTTTGCCCCAGTCGCCAGGAATTCAGATCAATCAAACTCCAGAAGGAACTTACATTCATCAGAGCAAATACATCAGAGATCTTCTGAAGAAATTTGACTTCTCAGAATGTAAGCCATCAAAGATTCCAATGCATCCCACGTGCATTCTAGAAAGAGAAGAGGTGAGCAAAAGTGTAGAACAGAAAGTCTACAGAGGTATGATTGGTTCTCTCCTCTATCTGACTGCTTCAAGACCTGACATATTATTCAGTGTTTGTATCTGTGCTAGATTCCAATCAGATCCTAGAGAATCTCACTTAACAGCTGTTAAGCGAATTTTCAAGTATCTGAAAGGTACTACTAATCTGGGTTTGTTTTATAGAAAATCTAGTGATTACAGCTTAGTAGGCTATTGTGATGCTGATTTTGCTGGAGACAAAGTGGAACGTAAAAGTACTTCTGGAAGCTGCCAGTTTCTGGGAGAAAATCTGATCTCTTGGTCCAGCAAAAGGCAATCAACAATTGCTCTGTCAACAGCAGAAGCTGAGTACATAGCAGCAGCAGGATGTAGCACACAAATGCTCTGGATGAAAAGTCAGCTTGAAGACTTCCAGATTTTTGAGAGTAACATTCCTATACTTTGTGATAATACTTCTGCTATTTGCTTAAGTAAAAATCCTATTTTACATTCTAGGGCTAAGCATATAGAAATAAAGCATCATTTCATTAGGAACTATATTCAGAAAGGTATTTTGAACTTAAAATTTATAGATACAGACCATCAATGGGCTGATATCTTTACTAAACCCCTTTCAGAAGATAGGTTTAATTTCATTCTGAAACATCTCAGCATGAAAGTGTGCCCAGAGTGAAAATGTTTTAATTCCATATATTTACTTTCAGAATGTAATTATTTTACAGTGAACTTCTGATCAATCTCCTTTCAGAAAGATAGAACATGCAGATTGTATCAGATGCAAGTCTAAAGATCTGAGAGTCTAATCTCAAAGACAGACGTGCTGATCACTACATCAAACAAGTGTCATCCAATCATCAGCATATCTCTGAAGCAGAACGCGTGCACGCTTCTGAGAAGACAAAGCGCTGATTGGGTGCATTGAGACACATGTCTGGTAACCGTTTTTAAGTATCTTTCTCAAATCCCCCAAAATCAGCAAGCATTTAATGAAAAGTAATCATGCTTTTAAATAGCAATCATGATTTTTCTCTCTCTTAAAAACGTTTATCTTTTCAAAATAGTTTTGAAAACTCTATTTAAGCACATTAATCTCTCATTCTTAGTCTTTACGCTTTCTCACTATCACTCAAGCTTTTTCTGCATATTTCTGAGTTCATCTCTTGCAAACCTTTTTCCTCAATTCACTCTCAAAACCCTTTTTAGTGTGAACAATGGCATCCTCCAGCAGCGTTTCTGCAGGTAATCAGAAGAAAGCAACTTCTGAGCAATATCAGGTGCCACTCAGAACTCTCCTCACTCCGGTGAAGAACCTTGAAGTGCTCTCTGAGTTAATCATTGACTTTGAAAGCTTGAAGGAAAATGGTTTTGACCTAACTGAAGAAATTAGGGCTCTAAAGTGGGAAAGGTATTTCGATAGGTTGGTTGGACCAACATTCCCAGCGCTGGTCAAGGAATTTTGGATTCACGCCAAGGTTTCAAAACATCTAGTCATCTCCTCTGTCATGGGGAAGAAGATTGTGATTTCTGAAGATCTCATTGCAAGGCTAATCGGTCAAAGTGGTGGTGGCGTCCGTTGTGTGGACATGGCTGAAAGATGTGCTGATACAGGTGTGGTAGCTAACAGGATTTTCACTCTAGGGATGCCCAGCAGCAAGATTAAGGATCTGAAGGATCATTACAGAGTATGGGCTAAGATTGTTCTAGGATGCTTCAACCACAGGAAACCAACAAGTTCTCCTGATTATATAAATGTGGATCAGCAGTTTCTGATCTACTTTATTGATCAGAAGATAAAGATCAATCTGGCTCACTTCTTGTTCAACCATCTCAAAACCAGTGTGAAAGAAACAAGAGAAGAAGAAAGAACCAAGAGGGACTGGATACCGTTTGGAAGGCTAATATCAGATATTCTGACAGAGAATAGGCTGATTGAACATCTGATAGAAGCTCAGGAGCTGAGCACTATTGAACCAACAATTGGGAAACCTCTGAACGCAAAGAACCTGAATAAGATGAAGCTGATAGAAAATATTCAGAAGGAACCCAGAGCTACTTCCACTGCTGATATCTCCAGCAGAAGAGTGCCTCTGAGTGATTTTCCTGTATTTTCTGAAATGGAATCCAAACTAGAGATGTTTCTCAGGTACCCAGATGCGTACAAGGCAGATGATACAGATCCAAAGCTGAACATCAGAGATCTGCATCAACCCCAAGCAGAAGTGACTTTGAAGAAGACAAAGAAGAGGAAAGCGCCATCAGAAGGATCATCTCAGCAGACTCCAAAGAAAAGAGGTATTTCATCTGCTACCCCAATTTCAAAATCTTTTACTATTCCAGCATCTATCCCTCCTCAAACCTCTCATAGAATATCAATTCCCATCCCTACCATTGATGAAACCATACAAGAAGAAGACCCTTCTGAGGCATTAAAACTCAGAAGACCTAGAACCAAACAACCCAAACAACCAACAATTTCAACAACAACAGCACTTGACCAAGTGCTGGCTGATATTGAGCGTCAACATGCCTCTGCTCAACCAAACTCTGAACCACAAAATGTTCCTCCTCCACAACCAGAACAACAACAACAACCGGAACCAGAACAACAACAACCACTCTCAGAAGAACCTCTGATCCCTGAGCAATCAGAGATTCCACCTCCCTCTCCCCAACCAGAAATTAATCCACCTTCACCACAAACAGAGTTTCACCACTCTGAAACCCCTTCTCCTGATCAATCTGACCCTCACTCACCTCAACCATCACCGCTGGCAATCCAGTTGCCATGTGGAACCACTGTTTTCATGCCCCAGTTACCATCCTCATCAGAATCGACACCACCAAAAACTCCCAAAACACCACCCACTCCAATCGAAATATCTGACTCTGATACCCCTCCTCCAAAACAAACAGCCTCTCAGAAAACCTCTGAAAACCCCAGCAGGACTTTCATTGACTTAACCAGTCTTGACCGTCTTGCTGATCTAAAACACAAAATTGCAATCCCAAAACCAAAGCAACCAGATGTTGGCTCTGGTATTTTGAATTTTGAAACAGGTGTGCTGCAATGGATTGCTTCTTTGAAGCAAGTCTGTCCTGGGATGATTGACCCAGCTGCTTCTGATCAGCTCTGGTCACAGTTCAGACTATGGGTACGTGCTGAAGCCCTCAAGTTGCAGGATATCAACTATGAGCAGGCACAACAAAATTTCAGCAAGCTTCTGAATGAAGTTGGAAGTATGCTTCTGAAAGAGGACGTGCTCCCTCTGGACAGTGAACCTTGGTCTGAGAAACAGCAAGCTGCAAAGGTGCAACCATCAGAAGAAGACAAGACCATTCAGGCTGAAGAAAATCAAGCAGAAGATGTTGCTGAAAGTTCTGAGAAGCCTCCTCCTTCTGATGCTTCTCAAGCTGCCTTGGACAGGCAGACTCTGGAAGAGCTAAGGCTGAATGACATACGTCTGCAGCAGCGGATGGATGAAAACGATCAGAAGATGAAAGCAAGAATGGATGTGCAGGACAGCAAGATTGACACTATTGTCAGCATGGTTCATAAGCAAAATGAGACTTCTGAAAAGATTCAAGCGATGCTGGAGCGCCTGTTCACACGCTTGCCTCCTCAACCTTAAATCTGTTTTCATGCATGACCTTTTTCATGTTTTCCTGATTTTCTGATGTACTGTTTTGATCATGTTTTGTAATATTTTCTTGCTCTGATTCTGAACTATCTTAATATAATTAGTTTTTCTGATCTTAATTGTTTTAGCACATCACCAACACTTTTTGATTGCTGACAAAAAGGGGGAGAACAAGAATGATATTTAAATCAATAACGGCTAACTAGACAGAAATTCTCAAACATTCTAACTCTATTACTTGAAATGTTTTTTTCTTCTGTTTTGTTTAAAGTCTACAGGCACAAGGAAGCTCCTGGACACTCTGAAGACTAGAAGCTCTGATCAATGTTGCTCTGATCAATATGAAGTTCTGATCGTCCTAATACTCTGATCCAAAGCAAAGCTCTGACAAGAAAAGCTCTGAAGCTCTGCTCTCTGATAAGTCAAAGACTCTGATAATCTGATGTTCAAAGAAAGAAAAAGATCTGATCCTGAAGAACACGTATAATCAAAGGGAAGTAATAAACTCAGGGGGAGTATTTCCTTACTCCTTATTCTTTTACTTCTTATTCTGATACATATTCCAGATACCTTTTCACGTTATTTTAATTTAAAATATCTAGTTTTTGTCATCATCAAAAAGGGGGAGATTGTTAGAACAATGTTTGAATCTACTACCCTATATTTAAGTTTTGATGATAACAAAGTGAAAAGATATAGTATTTATAAGTGTCATGAATGAACTATCTGCTGCCTAAAATTATTATGTTCTGACTTGCAGATACGCTGATTGAAATAAACAAGATCACGTCTATTCAGCATCAGAATTTGATTTCATACACCAGCATCAGAAGTTGCTACATCAGAACGTCAAAATCAGATGATCAACTCACGTACATGCTGAAGCTTGATGAACAGAACTGTGCTCAAACACTCTGATACAGAAACACAATAGTTCATCAGCAGCGAAGCAGAATCAGAATGAGCCAAGCCAGAACTTGCGTTAAGTAAGCAACGGTATTGTGCATTGAAAGCTAATTAATTCCAACGGCCTCATTCCAGACAAGATCTGCTCAAAAAGGAAAGCTTGTTATTAGCATTGAATCAAGAATATTGCATCCAACGTTCATCATCTCAAGTGCTATATAAACAAGGCTTTGAAGATTGAAATGGTTAATGCTCTCCAAATCTCTACACGCACAAAAGCTGAACCATAATCTTCGTTCTACCAGTTTTGCTAAACCACATACTCTGATATTCCATTACTGTTTAGCAATCTAGTTTCTAAGCTTCATTTTGTGTATACATCACAGTTGTGATACAGTTTTGTAGAAAACATCCACACACATAGTTTTATATCCTTGTAAGAAAGTGTTACCTTGACAAACCGGGTTGTGGTTTGAATCAAGAAGGCTTTAGCAGTTGTTAAAGCAGTCTGTAATATTCAGTTGAATATAGTGGATTAAGACCTCGTTGGAGAGAGGCGAAATCACCTTGACGGGTGGACTGGAGTAGTTTGAGATCAAACGAACCAGGATAAAAATATCGTGTTCATTGCTTTAGATTTCAGTTTTACAATTCAACCCCCCCCTTCTTGTGTTTTTCCCCCCTTCATATATTGTGTTTTAAAAATATGTTTATATGAAAAATATGACTAAATAATAAAAAGTAATATGATATATAAAAGAAATATTTAGTAAAAAGAAAATGATAGGGTTTTTTAAAATTCTAAGGAAGAAAAAGAGTGTTTTGAATGGGCCTTGACCCAAGAGCGTTCAGAAGCAAAGGGGGGTGTATTAGGTATTTTTGGGCTTTAGGCGTATGTTGGAATGGGCAAGGCCCAGGATGCTGAAACAAATGTTTAGGGTTAGATTTTTTTGTCTTCAGAAAAGGGTTTTAGGGTTTGCAGCGCCGTCTTGGGGGTTTCGTTCGCGTTGTCTTCGTCTTCTTGCTTCTTTGCCATGGATTCAGAAATCTGAGCTTCTCACCTTAGCCACCCGCGTTACCACCTATTCTCCTCTCAGATGGCTTAGACAGCTCTCAAACATGGTAGGGTACTGTCTCGAACTTGTTTAGGCATTTTAGATTTCGTACGTCATGATTTCATATTCTGATTTTTTGTGTTCGTTGTGTTTGTTTAACGAGGTGGTGAAAAGAAAGATGAGGAGAGAATATACTACCTTGAGAGGAAGACGATGGGGGAGAAGAGGACGAGGAGGCGCTGAGGCGGCTTAGTGGTGAAGAGGCTTTGCACGATGAAGCCAGCTTTAACTGGCATCTTTACTTTTTACCAATTTAGGGTTTCGTGATGATGACTTGACTGAAAACCTTATTTTTCGATGTTCACTTCTTTCTTATTTTCTTTTACTGCCTTGCTATGATTTTGTTGTATGCTTTATTGCCTTTGAAACGCTTGTTGCCCTTTTCGCCCCTTCTCTGAGTTTCCTGCCTTATTGCTTCTCTGACTTTCTTCTTTGCCCCATGATGAGCCTAGGGCTTTGAGGGCCTGTGGGTTTGACTTTGAATGTTCTTGGTTGCCTTGAACGATTTGCCCTTCTGTACACTTCTGAATGCCTTTGCCTTTTGTATGCTTTTGAATGTTGGTTTTAGCTCAATGATGGCTTTTTTTACTGAGGGCTTTTGCGTTTGACACTGAGTTGCCTCTTTTTGATGATGGTTGATACCTTTGCCTTTTGAATATGCTCTCTCTTCTCTTTCTGGCCTGTGTTGCCTTGGTTGCTTATTACTTTTGGAATGTTGGCTTAGGATGGTTCTTGAAATACCCTATGATGATGTAAATCTGAGGGTTTGTGGGTTTGACTTTGAGTTGTTTTATCTGGCTATTTGTTTGGATAGTTTATGGTTTAGACTTGAGGCTGGACTGGTTTAGGCCTTAACAGGTTTAAATGGCTTAGCAGGTTATGCTTGGATTGAATGGTAAGTGTTTTTAGGCCATGTATTGCTGGGTTATGCTTAGGCAGTTTTGACTGGTTTTATGGCCTTAACAGTTTTTTGCTTGAGGTTCAGCAGGTTTGAACTGGTGATGTTTCACAGGTTTGAGCTTTAGCAGGTTTGGCATATGTAGGTTAATGATGTTTATGACTGGTATGGTTTTGGATATCAGGCCAGGTTTTTGAATGGTTTGGGCCAGGTTTGTATGGTTTGACAGTAGAGTGGGTTTTGTGCTTCGTGTTTGACAGGTTATGTGTTTAGGCCATTGCAGGTTTATGCTTGGCAGTTTGTTTTTGCTTAAAGTTCTGGACAGCAGGTTGAATGCTTAGCAATTTGTATCTTTTCTTTGTGTCGGTTTCTCCTCCTTTCTTCTACTGTGTTTTGTTCTTTTTGTATATGCCTCCTGTGCTTCCTGCCTAAAGCCTAAAAAACCTGCCCTCTTCTCTCTCTCCTCTTCTCTCCATCAGTACAGTTAAATATTAAACTATGCTTTCTGCTGTACTTTTTCTGAAAGGGCCATTGGGAAATGATGAAAAGTGAATATGCTTGCTTGCACAATAGTTTTCCTCTGCATATCTTATCTCTTCTTTGACAGCTTTTGTACTTTTATCTTCTTTGATATCTTTGTGCAGTAACTTGTACCTTTTGGCATTTGACAGCAAGTTTGACACTTTGCATTTTGACATAAAGTTGCAATTTGATTTTTAGTTGGGTTTGAACTGTGCAGTTTGCTTAAGATTTTTGAATTTATGCAGTTTGACACTTTGCATTTTTTCTCAACTTTGCATTCATGATTTTAGCAAATAAAAATCTTCCCTCTTTGTGAACCGGGAGAAATCCCGTGATTTGCAGAGAGGGTTAACTGATCCCAATCAGTGGCCCTTAATGATGAACTCTTTTATCTACCTTTTTATTTATTTATCAGCTACTGACTTTTCTCCTTTTCTTTTTGCAGATGAATACTTGAACGGAGAGGGGCACTAAATGAAGACTGAAGAACTAGAAAAAAATAGGATAGTTTTATTTTTATTTAAATTTAAATTAATGTAAAACCATTGTTTGTAATTAAATTATAAACAATAATTGTACAAATAATTCAAGAATCAATAAAAGTCTTTATTATCCAATCAATTCTATTTCCTCCTTCTTTATTGTTTATCTATTTATTTAAACTCTTTGAATTAAAATAATTGAAAAATAAATTTCAATCACTTAATTTAGAATAATAAATAATTTAAATAAACAATGCTTTAGCACATTGATCAGTTAAACCTGGTATCTCCAAAGCAAATCAACAGTTAATCAAAACACTGATCAGGCGCATTCCCTTTTTTCACTGATTTTTACCAAACACTGTAAATCCAAACTGCATATATCTTTTGACTGGTTCAATCAAGCAAACGTGAGTTCAAACCAACTGCCTTTCTTTTTACTGATTAAGTCAAATAATGCGAACTCAATCCAAATCTCGGAATAACTTGCAGATGAATAATCTTTCTGAGAATGTGCCCAAAAAAACCCTAATTCCTGATTAAATTCCAAAGAGCGTTTGCCTGATCAAAATTGAGCCAAAATCAACCAAAACCCTAAGCCAACTGTTTGAAGCATTCCAGAGCCCTGAAAAATCAATAAAACCCTAATTTTGCTTGACTGACGAGAAAAGTCAATTTGACCGATTCTTGAGCCAGTTTGAAAGATCAGGAAATGCCTGAAGCTGAGATTTCTTGTGGTAAAATGCGAGGGCAAATTTTGGGGTACAACAGTTGCCACTGTTCAATCTTCTTGAACCTGAAGAGTTAGATTGGCAAGTTTGCCTTTCACGACTTGAAGGTAAAAGAAGATTGGACACTAAAGTGCCCAGAAAATTTGCACTCGGCGATGTGATGGTAGAGGTGAATGGGCTTAAAGATGCCATTTGGTGATGGGCTTAAAGATGCCATCTGGTGCGATAGAATCTTGTCGGGGAATGGGCTTAGAGATGCCATCTGATAATGTTGAACTGTATGTCAATGGTGACTGGACGAGTATCAGAAAGGCACCCAGGTTTTTTGGAACATCTCTGAATTGGGGGTCCGAATAAGCAATAGATTGACATCCATGTCTGGAGAATCCGTAAACTATTTTCAGGAGTTGAGATTGAATAAGTAATAGAGCAACATCCGTTGTTGGGAAGCGTTCGTAAACTGTTTTCAAAAGTTGAGAAGAGTCTGAACAAGTTGGTAGATTGACATCCGTTGTAGGGAAGAATCTGTAAACTGTTTTCAAAAATCTTGAAGTTGAAGGGGAACCGGTGTAGGGTTTCCTAATGATGCGTTTGAATGGATCTGGAATAAGTATCAGAATGTCGCCGTGTCCGGGTCACATCTGAACTATTTCTGGATGAATCTCGGGAGGTGATCTTTGTCCGTCGACTGATCTTACCTGAAAAAGTAAAGGGTTAGTTGTATGCAATGTCATGATGCATGATGCAATGTATGTGACATCAATGTTTATGACATGAATGTGATGAATGCGCATGTAAGCTGATGAGCTATCTTGCTGAGGATAAATGAATCTTGGACGGCTGAAGATAAAAGAATCTTGATCGCTGTCGGGAAAATAAACCCTTGGCTGTTGCTGGGGAAGAGAATTCCTGATGACCTCAACTGGGGAGTTCCAAACTAGTAGACTCATGCTGGGGAGGCAAGATTGAGAATCTTCAGCTCGATGGGAAGTAACTCTGGCGACTTCACTGAGGAATTCAGGATTTGCCCTCCCAAAACTCTATGGGGAGAAGGTTCAATAGTCCGGCTCTGCTAGGGATTGATAATTTGAAGTTTTAGCTTCGCTGGGGATAATGAAGCTTGACTCTGAGTGGAGTTAGCTTGAGAAGAATCTGAACAAGCGATAGGTTAACATCCGTTACTTGGAGAACCCGTGAACTGTTTTCAGAAATCTTGAAGTTGAATAAGCAATAGAACATCATCCGTTGTTGGGAAGCGTTCGTAAACTGTTTTCAAAGGTTGCATCTGAACAAGCTGATAGATTAACATCCGTTGTTGGGAAGAATCCGTAAACTGTTTTCAGAAGTCTTGAGAAGAATCTGAACAAGTGATAGGTTAACATCCGTTACTTGGAGAACCCGTGAACTGTTTTCAGAAATCTTGAGATTGAATCAGCAATAGAGCAGCATTCGTTGTTGGGAAGCGTCCGTAAACTGTTTTCAAAGGTTGCATCTGAACAAGTTGGTAGATTAACATCCATTGTTGGGAAGAATCCGTACACTGTTTTCAGACGTCTTGAGAAGAATCTGAACAAGTGATAGGTTAACATCCGTTACTTAGAGAACCCGTGAACTATTTTCAGAAATCTTAAGATTGAATAAGCAATAGAGCAGCATCCGTTGTTGGGAAGCGTCCGTAAACTGTTTTCAAAGGTTGCATCTGAACAAGCTGATAGATTAACATCCGTTGTTGGGAAGAATCCGTAAACTGTTTTCAGAAGTCTTGAGAAGAATCTGAACAAGTGATAGGTTAACATCCGTTACTTGGAGAACCCGTGAACTATTTTCAGAAATCTTAAGATCGAATAAGCAATAGAGCAGCATCCGTTGTTGGGAAGCGTCCGTAAACTGTTTTCAATAATTGCGTCTGAACAAGTTGGTAGATTAACATCCGTTGTTGGGAAGAATCCGTAAACTGTTTTCAGACGTCTTGAAGAGGAACCGGTGTAGGGTTTCCTGAGGATGAGTTTGTGTAAGACTGCATCGGGTTTTTGAACACTTTTGACATTCGAATGCCCCAAGTGGTGATGTAGATAATTTCCTGGCTTGTTACAGGTGTTGATTTGGAATTCTTCAGACGTGCCCTGGCTGGATACAGGAGTCGAGTCTGGAAATAGTCGTCAACAGATATGCCCTGGCTGGATACAGGAATCGAATCTTCGAACTCTTCAGACGTGCCCTGGCTAGATACAGAAATCGAGTCTGGAAATGTGGTTAACAGATATGCCCTGTCTGGATACAGGAGTCGAATCTGGAATTGTAATAGTTGATTTGTTGAACACTTTTGACATTCGAATGCCCCAAGTGGTGGTGAAGGAGTCTTGAATCAGATTACTCTACATATTGAGAGATTTCTTGAAATCTTGACTGGACTGCCCCAGGTTAACTGAACTTTGAAAGATCTGTTGGACCTTGACTGGACTGCCCCAGGTTAATTGTATTTTGAAAGATCTGTTGGACCTTGACTGGACTGCCCCAGGTTAATTGTATTTTGAAAGATCTGTTGGACCTTGACTGGACTGCCCCAAGTTAATTGGATGGCGACATGTCATGCCCCTTATTGATAGGAGATTTGATGGAAGTGTTATCCTCTTGAAGTGATTTTTTACTTACCGAGAGAGTTTTCGTTCCTCCGAACATTCGATGTATGAATTTCTTCGCTGTCAAACAAAAAGCCAAATGCAGACAGTGATATTCAAATAATGCAAAGTTTATGTTTGTCTCGAAGTTTTGAAAAATGCGTTTTTTAGCAGAAAACTTTTTATAAGACAAATCAACACAAGATTTAGAGTAAAGCCTTACAGGAGTCAGGATACCTTTTGTAACAGTATGCTTTCGAACTAACCCATGCTTCAATTAGGACTTTTGAAGGGTTGTAACGTGGCCTGGTTCACGGTTTAAGAAACAAAGGATAAAGGCTCAAAGTATATTTGTACCAACCCGCTCTTCGTGATGTTCTCTGACTTAAGCTCAGTTAATTGTACGTCACTCTCTGTTTTGAGTTTAGAACGACTTTTGGGCAATGGTTCACCAGTTGAATTTGGGGAGACAGTCATCATCTCCTTTTTCTTTTTCAACATTTTCATGTTGTTGAGGATTTTGTAATGACCTCACTATTTTGATTTTGATTTGTTATCCCTAACTTTTGCCTGACTGTTACCGTTTTCCGGGATTACTGTCAGCGGGATGCCCCAGCTTTCTTAAGCCTCCTTTATAGGTTTTGGCTTGGCGGGCTTTTCTCTTTTGAGAGATTGACTGTCTATGTGATAGGGAACCACCCTTGTCTTTTGATTCCAAAGGAATGATTTCTTTTTTTTGACATCGTTCGTTGTATTAAGAACTGAGAGTTTGCAACTTCAATGCACGTTTTCTTTTGAATTAACTAAGATACTACCCTGCCCCGGGTTTATATCAAAGGTTTTGATCGTTTAGGATAGAAAACTCCTACTTCTTTAGCTCGAAGGGGTTGACTAGGGATTAACTTCCTTATAACTCCAGTGTTTGGGATTTGAAAGAAATGCCTGTACATCATCAGCAAGGTCTGTTTAAAAGCATATTGTATAAGATCATGGTATTGTTTCGTCATCCTCCCTCTAAAGGCTTGCAGCTTTTTATCAAGAGTCAAATATCATAAAGAAAAGCATGAGAGTAGTGAAACGAATGGATGAATTCAAGACAAACATATGCAATGCATTAATGAAAACAGAGTTTAACATCAACAGATAATGGTTTGACAGCAAAAGAAATTACAACTTTGAAAATTCAAAAGGAAGCAAAAGTCTTTCAGCTCGAGCTTCGTCACTTCAAGTGGAGAACCCTTTAACGGAAGATCTTCATCTCACTGTCTGGCATGAATTCCAGCACCCCAATGTCAATCAGATCTTGAATCTTGTTCTTCAAGGCCCAACAGTCGTTGGTGTCGTGTCCCGGGCTGTAGGAATGGTAAACACAAAATGCATCGGGATGATAGTGAGGAGAGGAGATATTGGGCTTCTGAGGAGGGTCCTTTAAGGTAAGCAAATTGACCTCCATCAGACGCTTCAGTATGAAAAATGATGGTATTTCAGTCTCCGTAAACTGTCTTCCCGACGTTTCTTGCTTACGCCGATTACCCCGTTGACGTTGGCGAGGTTGTTGATGGGCTTGTGACCCTGAAGCAAGCAAAGGAGCTTTCCCCTTGTCTACTTGAGTGGATGGAGGTTGAGCGGTGACTTGCTCCTCAACCTCAGATGTTTTCCCCAGTTGGTTGCTTGGAAGCAGTTGGCGGACAAGAACTATGAGTTCCTCTTGTCTTTGAGATAGGTCTCGGATGAGAGCCATCTGGCCCACCAACTGTCCCATCATTTGGGTCCTCAATGTTGTCAGATCAAACTACAGCTCCGCAAGCTGATCACTCCTAGCATTGTTGGAATTCTCCAAGCTCTTGGTGAGAAGAGCTTTCATCTCTTCTTGCCCCAGAGACAAGTTCAGGAACATCTCCCGCAGCTGAGCAGTCTGGTCTTGAATGTCTTTGACAGACCTTTCTAGAGCCATCTCTTGCTGGAATAAACAGCAGGAGAGTAAGGAAACCTGAAAAAGGAAAGACTGTCAAAATGCAATGCATGATATGTGGATGCATGCTTTCAAGGATCTCTTGGGGTAAACACAAGAAAATGTTAGAGGTTGAACTCTGCTCTTGGATTGGAGAACTTTGTTCCGGCGGACGTCTTTCCACTAGAATCAAGCTCACCATGTCAAGTGAGTCATAGCCACTGATTCAAGTTGTTGTATTTGAACTTTGACTGGAGAACTTTGTATCGGTGGATGTCTTTCCACGAGAATCAAGCTCACCATGTCGAGTGGGTCATAGCCACTGATTCACGTTGTTGTACTTGAACTTTGACTGGAGAACTTTGTTTAGAGGAGAAACCTCTTGCCCCTTGGTAGACGTCTGGTTCAACGTGACCCTGCATCAAAAGAACCCTCGAGATCCTTGAAATGGTTATTGAAAATGCTATGGTATGATGTTATGATGTTATGTACATGTATGCACAAGCAAGTGAGTGTATATACAGGCAAACATATTCACACAAAGCAAACCAGTCCTTAGGTTTAGGCTTGCATGAGGTTCAGGTACTACCCTCTTGAAGTTAGTTGGCTCATCCTGTCCTAAAATAGAAATCGGGTTCTAAGGAGCTCAATATCATTGGATTGTTTTCTGTGTTCATTGTTTCGGTTTAGCCACTTACTGGCGACCAAAATATTCCAAGAAAACAATCTTCAAAAGAGTGTAGTATCGAGGATCTACCAACTTCGGATTGCACCAAAGTCGGTCATCTCACTACCCCTAAAAGGCTAAGATGGTCAATTAAGGTTCTAAGAGTTCGTTAGTGCTTCATGACATCACACAGCGGCCCCGTACTCTCCTTGACTACTCAAGGGTTACCGGTACTCACAAATATGTCACACTAACATAGCTTACTGCTTCAACCATGTCGGTATACCCCGCACAGTTCCCTCGCAGTTTTTTGCTATTTACCTAAAAAGGTGCCCCAAATCCGGGTGGAGGATTTACAACAAACCCAAACAAGAACCCAAAAGATAAAGCAATCAAGTCAATCAAAGTAAGAAAGTAAAGGTGATCTAAACCCTAAGGTAACCCCACTTTTAAAATTTGTCCCCAGCAGAGTCGCCAGTTCTGTGATACGGTGGGAGAACTGACTGTGGTTTTGCGTTCGTATTCGCACTTGTGCGGTTGAACAAGAGTCGCCACCGACTTTTTATTTTATCCTAAAGGAAAGGTTGAAAAAAGCACAGCAAAAACCTTTTGAGATATTTCGTGGGTTCGGGGGGTAGATTATGAAAAGGGAAGGTATTAGCACCCTTTTCATCCATGGTTATCCATGGGCTCTTAGTTACTTGGTTTTTTAGATCACTTGCCTTGATTTTCGATTGCTTGAAAATGGTGTATGCGTGAATGTTTTTGAAAATGTTTTGGAAGAAGATGCCTTGTCTTAGGCTAACCTTGTAACAATTCTTTACTCGAATATTTTACAAAGGGCGTGTATCTTTTCGAAAAGATGTTTCAAAATGTTTTGAGAGTTTTGTTTTGAAAGTGTTGTGGATTGTGGTTTTTGAAAATGAGGCAAGTGTTTTTTGCAAGTTGATCTCAAGTAACTAAGAGTTTTATCTACCCTATTGTACTCAAAGGTTTTTTGTTATGTTTTAACCCCTTTTAACAATTTTGTTCCACCATTGAATTTGGTGGACAATCTTGCGTTTAGGAAGTTCGTTCGGGACGGGCGCGGGTCATCGTATGGACCATGGATGCAATGATGCCAAGTGTCTTTGGAAATTTGCTTTGAAGGGACTATGATCATTCCTTTTAGGCAACATTCGAAAGCGTCATCGAGGGACTTATGATCATTTGAATTTGTTTTGCCAAAGATACTCGACGTGCAAGCATAGTCCATTTTGGAAGGCAACATGTGGGATCACCCTAGAGGGTGCAAGTGTGATTGTGTATTGATTTCATGTATTTGTCTTGTATTAGATTATCTAGCGTTTGATTTTATGTACATGCAAACCCTAGGTCTAATCATGGTATAATTGAAAGCGGTAAATTGCGAAAATGTAAAATCTACACTATTACAAAATAAGTATCCGGGAGTGGGGGTACAATATTCACAAAATGGGGATGAGACTTATAGTATCCAATAAGTTACAACCAAATCGAATTTGCGATCAAATGTAAATAAGGTATATCAATATATGGAAACAACAATTGTATATGTATCAAGTGTATAATGTGAAATGTATTGTGTAAGTAATTATTTACAGGTGCGACAATGTGAAATTAATGTGTATTAAGCATTGTTTTGACTTGAAGAAAAATTGAATGTTTATTTAATTAATAATCTTGTATTCTCTTAATATGTATAAAAAGAAATGTTTTAATCAAATGCTTTAAATTCTAATTAAATGATGTATAAAAATGTATCTTTGTTTATTATATACAAAAAGTATTTTAATTAAGTGTTTAAGAATTTAAATTATGCAAAAATGTATTTTTGTTATTTATGTACAAAAGAGTTTTAATTAAATATCAAGAATTAGAAAAAAAATATATATATCTTTAAGCATTTTTAGTATTAATGTATTATTGTGATAAGATACAAAATAAAAAGATATTTCAAGTTAGAGGGATAGAATATATTGTGTTTTAAAAATATGTTTATATGAAAAATATGACTAAATAATAAAAAGTAATATGATATATAAAAGAAATATTTAGTAAAAAGAAAATGATAGGGTTTTTTAAAATTCTAAGGAAGAAAAAGAGTGTTTTGAATGGGCCTTGACCCAAGAGCGTTCAGAAGCAAAGGGGGGTGTATTAGGTATTTTTGGGCTTTAGGCGTATGTTGGAATGGGCAAGGCCCAGGATGCTGAAACAAATGTTTAGGGTTAGATTGTTTTGTCTTCAGAAAAGGGTTTTAGGGTTTGCAGCGCCGTCTTGGGGGTTTCGTTCGCGTTGTCTTCGTCTTCTTGCTTCTTTGCCATGGATTCAGAAATCTGAGCTTCTCACCTTAGCCACCCGCGTTACCACCTATTCTCCTCTCAGATGGCTTAGACAGCTCTCAAACATGGTAGGGTACTGTCTCGAACTTGTTTAGGCATTTTAGATTTCGTACGTCATGATTTCATATTCTGATTTTTTGTGTTCGTTGTGTTTGTTTAACGAGGTGGTGAAAAGAAAGATGAGGAGAGAATATACTACCTTGAGAGGAAGACGATGGGGGAGAAGAGGACGAGGAGGCGCTGAGGCGGCTTAGTGGTGAAGAGGCTTTGCACGATGAAGCCAGCTTTAACTGGCATCTTTACTTTTTACCAATTTAGGGTTTCGTGATGATGACTTGACTGAAAACATTATTTTTCGATGTTCACTTCTTTCTTCTTTTCTTTTACTGCCTTGCTATGATTTTGTTGTATGCTTTATTGCCTTTGAAACGCTTGTTGCCCTTTTCGCCCCTTCTCTGAGTTTCCTGCCTTATTGCTTCTCTGACTTTCTTCTTTGCCCCATGATGAGCCTAGGGCTCTGAGGGCCTGTGGGTTTGACTTTGAATGTTCTTGGTTGCCTTGAACGATTTTCCCTTCTGTACACTTCTGAATGCCTTTGCCTTTTGTATGCTTTTGAATGTTGGTTTTAGCTCAATGATGGCTTTTTTTACTGAGGGCTTTTGCGTTTGACACTGAGTTGCCTCTTTTTGATGATGGTTGATACCTTTGCCTTTTGAATATGCTCTCTCTTCTCTTTCTGGCCTGTGTTGCCTTGGTTGCTTATTACTTTTGGAATGTTGGCTTAGGATGGTTCTTGAAATACCCTATGATGATGTAAATCTGAGGGTTTGTGGGTTTGACTTTGAGTTGTTTTATCTGGCTATTTGTTTGGATAGTTTATGGTTTAGACTTGAGGCTGGACTGGTTTAGGCCTTAACAGGTTTAAATGTCTTAGCAGGTTATGCTTGGATTGAATGGTAAGTGTTTTTAGGCCATGTATTGCTGGGTTATGCTTAGGCAGTTTTGACTGGTTTTATGGCCTTAACAGTTTTTTGCTTGAGGTTCAGCAGGTTTGAACTGGTGATGTTTCACAGGTTTGAGCTTTAGCAGGTTTGGCATATGTAGGTTAATGATGTTTATGACTGGTATGGTTTTGGATATCAGGCCAGGTTTTTGAATGGTTTGGGCCAGGTTTGTATGGTTTGACAGTAGAGTGGGTTTTGTGCTTCGTGTTTGACAGGTTATGTGTTTAGGCCATTGCAGGTTTATGCTTGGCAGTTTGTTTTTGCTTAAAGTTCTGGACAGCAGGTTGAATGCTTAGCAATTTGTATCTTTTCTTTGTGTCGGTTTCTCCTCCTTTCTTCTACTTTGTTTTGTTCTTTTTGTATATGCCTCCTGTGCTTCCTGCCTAAAGCCTAAAAAACATGCCCTCTTCTCTCTCTCCTCTTCTCTCCATCAGTACAGTTAAATATTAAACTATGCTTTCTGCTGTACTTTTTCTGAAAGGGCCATTGGGAAATGATGAAAAGTGAATATGCTTGCTTGCACAATAGTTTTCCTCTGCATATCTTATCTCTTCTTTGACAGCTTTTGTACTTTTATCTTCTTTGATATCTTTGTGCAGTAACTTGTACCTTTTGGCATTTGACAGCAAGTTTGACACTTTGCATTTTGACAGAAAGTTGCAATTTGATTTTTAGTTGGGTTTGAACTGTGCAGTTTGCTTAAGATTTTTGAATTTATGCAGTTTGACACTTTGCATTTTTTCTCAACTTTGCATTCATGATTTTAGCAAATAAAAATCTTCCCTCTTTGTGAACCGGGAGAAATCCCGTGATTTGCAGAGAGGGTTAACTGATCCCAATCAGTGGCCCTTAATGATGAACTCTTTTATCTGCCTTTTTATTTATTTATCAGCTACTGACTTTTCTCCTTTTCTTTTTGCAGATGAATACTTGAACGGAGAGGGGCACTAAATGAAGACTGAAGAACTAGAAAAAATAGGATAGTTTTCTTTTTATTTAAATTTAAATTAATGTAAAACCATTGTTTGTAATTAAATTATAAACAATAATTGTACAAATAATTCAAGAATCAATAAAAGTCTTTATTATCCAATCAATTCTATTTCCTCCTTCTTTATTGTTTATCTATTTATTTAAACTCTTTGAATTAAAATAATTGAAAAATAAATTTCAATCACTTAATTTAGAATAATAAATAATTTAAATAAACAATGCTTTAGCACATTGATCAGTTAAACCTGGTATCTCCAAAGCAAATCAACAGTTAATCAAAACACTGATCAGGCGCATTCCCTTTTTTCACTGATTTTTACCAAACACTGTAAATCCAAACTGCATATATCTTTTGACTGGTTCAATCAAGCAAACGTGAGTTCAAACCAACTGCCTTTCTTTTTACTGATTAAGTCAAATAATGCGAACTCAATCCAAATCTCGGAATAACTTGCAGATGAATAATCTTTCTGAGAATGTGCCCAAAAAAACCCTAATTCCTGATTAAATTCCAAAGAGCGTTTGCCTGATCAAAATTGAGCCAAAATCAACCAAAACCCTAAGCCAACTATTTGAAGCATTCCAGAGCCCTGAAAAATCAATAAAACCCTAATTTTGCTTGACTGACGAGAAAAGTCAATTTGACCGATTCTTGAGCCAGTTTGAAAGATCAGGAAATGCCTGAAGCTGAGATTTCTTGTGGTTAAATGCGAGGGCAAATTTTGGGGTACAACAGTTGCCACTGTTCAATCTTCTTGAACCTGAAGAGTTAGATTGGCAAGTTTGCCTTTCACGACTTGAAGGTAAAAGAAGATTGGACACTAAAGTGCCCAGAAAATTTGCACTCGGCGATGTGATGGTAGAGGTGAATGGGCTTAAAGATGCCATTTGGTGATGGGCTTAAAGATGCCATCTGGTGCGATAGAATCTTGTCGAGGAATGGGCTTAGAGATGCCATCTGATAATGTTGAATTGTATGTCAATGGTGACTGGACGAGTATCAGAAAGGCACCCAGGTTTTTTGGAACATCTCTGAATTGGGGGTCCGAATAAGCAATAGATTGACATCCATGTCTGGAGAATCCGTAAACTATTTTCAGGAGTTGAGATTGAATAAGTAATAGAGCAACATCCGTTGTTGGGAAGCGTTCGTAAACTGTTTTCAAAAGTTGAGAAGAGTCTGAACAAGTTGGTAGATTGACATCCGTTGTAGGGAAGAATCTGTAAACTGTTTTCAAAAATCTTGAAGTTGAAGGGGAACTGGTGTAGGGTTTCCTAATGATGCGTTTGAATGGATCTGGAATAAGTATCAGAATGTCGCCGTGTCCGGGTCACATCTGAACTATTTCTGGATGAATCTCGGGAGGTGATCTTTGTCCGTCGACTGATCTTACCTGAAAAAGTAAAGGGTTAGTTGTATGCAATGTCATGATGCATGATGCAATGTATGTGACATCAATGTTTATGACATGAATGTGATGAATGCGCATGTAAGCTGATGAGCTATCTTGCTGAGGATAAATGAATCTTGGACGGCTGAAGATAAAAGAATCTTGATCGCTGTCGGGAAAATAAACCCTTGGCTGTTGCTGGGGAAGAGAATTCCTGATGACCTCAACTGGGGAGTTCCAAACTAGTAGACTCATGCTGGGGAGGCAAGATTGAGAATCTTCAGCTCGATGGGAAGTAACTCTGGCGACTTCACTGGGGAATTCAGGATTTTCCCTCCCAAAACTCTATGGGGAGAAGGTTCAATAGTCCGGCTCTGCTAGGGATTGATAATTTGAAGTTTTAGCTTCGCTGGGGATAATGAAGCTTGACTCTGAGTGGAGTTAGCTTGAGAAGAATCTGAACAAGCGATAGGTTAACATCCGTTACTTGGAGAACCCGTGAACTGTTTTCAGAAATCTTGAAGTTGAATAAGCAATAGAACATCATCCGTTGTTGGGAAGCGTTCGTAAACTGTTTTCAAAGGTTGCATCTGAACAAGCTGATAGATTAACATCCGTTGTTGGGAAGAATCCGTAAACTGTTTTCAGAAGTCTTGAGAAGAATCTGAACAAGTGATAGGTTAACATCTGTTACTTGGAGAACCCGTGAACTGTTTTCAGAAATCTTGAGATTGAATCAGCAATAGAGCAGCATTCGTTGTTGGGAAGCGTCCGTAAACTGTTTTCAAAGGTTGCATCTGAACAAGTTGGTAGATTAACATCCATTGTTGGGAAGAATCCGTACACTGTTTTCAGACGTCTTGAGAAGAATCTGAACAAGTGATAGGTTAACATCCGTTACTTAGAGAACCCGTGAACTATTTTCAGAAATCTTAAGATTGAATAAGCAATAGAGCAGCATCCGTTGTTGGGAAGCGTCCGTAAACTGTTTTCAAAGGTTGCATCTGAACAAGCTGATAGATTAACATCCGTTGTTGGGAAGAATCCGTAAACTGTTTTCAGAAGTCTTGAGAAGAATCTGAACAAGTGATAGGTTAACATCCGTTACTTGGAGAACCCGTGAACTATTTTCAGAAATCTTAAGATCGAATAAGCAATAGAGCAGCATCCGTTGTTGGGAAGCGTCCGTAAACTGTTTTCAATAATTGCGTCTGAACAAGTTGGTAGATTAACATCCGTTGTTGGGAAGAATCCGTAAACTGTTTTCAGACGTCTTGAAGAGGAACCGGTGTAGGGTTTCCTGAGGATGAGTTTGTGTAAGACTGCATCGGGTTTTTGAACACTTTTGACATTCGAATGCCCCAAGTGGTGATGTAGATAATTTCCTGGCTTGTTACAGGTGTTGATTTGGAATTCTTCAGACGTGCCCTGGCTGGATACAGGAGTCGAGTCTGGAAATAGTCGTCAACAGATATGCCCTGGCTGGATACAGGAATCGAATCTTCGAACTCTTCAGACGTGCCCTGGCTAGATACAGAAATCGAGTCTGGAAATGTGGTTAACAGATATGCCCTGTCTGGATACAGGAGTCGAATCTGGAATTGTAATAGTTGATTTGTTGAACACTTTTGACATTCGAATGCCCCAAGTGGTGGTGAAGGAGTCTTGAATCAGATTACTCTACATATTGAGAGATTTCTTGAAATCTTGACTGGACTGCCCCAGGTTAACTGAACTTTGAAAGATCTGTTGGACCTTGACTGGACTGCCCCAGGTTAATTGTATTTTGAAAGATCTGTTGGACCTTGACTGGACTGCCCCAGGTTAATTGTATTTTGAAAGATCTGTTGGACCTTGACTGGACTGCCCCAAGTTAATTGGATGGCGACATGTCATGCCCCTTATTGATAGGAGATTTGATGGAAGTGTTATCCTCTTGAAGTGATTTTTTACTTACCGAGAGAGTTTTCGTTCCTTCGAACATTCGCTGTATGAATTTCTTCGCTGTCAAACAAAAAGCCAAATGCAGACAGTGATATTCAAATAATGCAAAGTTTATGTTTGTCTCGAAGTTTTGAAAAATGCGTTTTTTAGCAGAAAACTTTTTATAAGACAAATCAACACAAGATTTAGAGTAAAGCCTTACAGGAGTCAGGATACCTTTTGTAACAGTATGCTTTCGAACTAACCCATGCTTCAATTAGGACTTTTGAAGGGTTGTAACATGGCCTGGTTCACGGTTTAAGAAACAAAGGATAAAGGCTCAAAGTATATTTGTACCCACCCGCTCTTCGTGATGTTCTCCGACTTAAGCTCAGTTAATTGTACGTCACTCTCTGTTTTGAGTTTAGAACGACTTTTGGGCAATGGTTCACCAGTTGAATTTGGGGAGACAGTCATCATCTCCTTTTTCTTTTTCAACATTTTCATGCTGTTGAGGATTTTGTAATGACCTCACTATTTTGATTTTGATTTGTTATCCCTAACTTTTGCCTGACTGTTACCGTTTTCCGGGATTACTGTCAGCGGGATGCCCCAGCTTTCTTAAGCCTCCTTTATAGGTTTTGGCTTGGCGGGCTTTTCTCTTTTGAGAGATTGACTGTCTATGTGATAGGGAACCACCCTTGTCTTTTGATTCCAAAGGAATGATTTCTTTTTTTTTGACATCGTTCGTTGTATTAAGAACTGAGAGTTTGCGACTTCAATGCGCGTTTTCTTTTGAATTAACTAAGATACTACCCTGCCCTGGGTTTATATCAAAGGTTTTGATCGTTTAGGATAGAAAACTCCTACTTCTTTAGCTCGAAGGGGTTGACTAGGGATTAACTTCCTTATAACTCCAGTGTTTGGGATTTGAAAGAAATGCCTGTACATCATCAGCAAGGTCTGTTTAAAAGCATATTGTATAAGATCATGGTATTGTTTCGTCATCCTCCCTCTAAAGGCTTGCAGCTTTTTATCAAGAGTCAAATATCATAAAGAAAAGCATGAGAGTAGTGAAACGAATGGATGAATTCAAGACAAACATATGCAATGCATTAATGAAAACAGAGTTTAACATCAACAGATAATGGTTTGACAGCAAAAGAAATTACAACTTTGAAAATTCAAAAGGAAGCAAAAGTCTTTCAGCTCGAGCTTCGTCACTTCAAGTGGAGAACCCTTTAACGGAAGATCTTCATCTCACCGTCTGGCATGAATTCCAGCACCCCAATGTCAATCAGATCTTGAATCTTGTTCTTCAAGGCCCAACAGTCGTTGGTGTCGTGTCCCGGGCTGTAGGAATGGTAAACACAAAATGCGTCGGGATGATAGTGAGGAGAGGAGATATTGGGCTTCTGAGGAGGGTCCTTTAAGGTAAGCAAATTGACCTCCATCAGACGCTTCAGTATGAAAAATGATGGTATTTCAGTCTCCATAAACTGTCTTCCCGATGTTTCTTGCTTACGCCGATTACCCCGTTGACGCTGGCGAGGTTGTTGATGGGCTTGTGACCCTGAAGCAAGCAAAGGAGCTTTCCCCTTGTCTACTTGAGTGGATGGAGGTTGAGCGGTGACTTGCTCCTCAACCTCAGATGTTTTCCCCAGTTGGTTGCTTGGAAGCAGTTGGCGGACAAGAACTATGAGTTCCTCTTGTCTTTGAGATAGGTCTCGGATGAGAGCCATCTGGCCCACCAACTGTCCCATCATTTGGGTCCTCAATGTTGTCAGATCAAACTGCAGCTCCGCAAGCTGATCACTCCTGGCATTGTTGGAATTATCCAAGCTCTTGGTGAGGAGAGCTTTCATCTCTTCTTGCCCCAGAGACAAGTTCAGGAACATCTCCCGCAGCTGAGCAGTCTGGTCTTGAATGTCTTTGACAGACCTTTCTAGAGCCATCTCTTGCTGGAATAAACAGCAGGAGAGTAAGGAAACCTGAAAAAGGAAAGACTGTCAAAATGCAATGCATGATATGTGGATGCATGCTTTCAAGGATCTCTTGGGGTAAACACAAGAAAATGTTAGAGGTTGAACTCTGCTCTTGGATTGGAGAACTTTGTTCCGGCGGACGTCTTTCCACTAGAATCAAGCTCACCATGTCAAGTGAGTCATAGCCACTGATTCAAGTTGTTGTATTTGAACTTTGACTGGAGAACTTTGTATCGGTGGATGTCTTTCCACGAGAATCAAGCTCACCATGTCGAGTGGGTCATAGCCACTGATTCACGTTGTTGTACTTGAACTTTGACTGGAGAACTTTGTTTAGAGGAGAAACCTCTTGCCCCTTGGTAGACGTCTGGTTCAACGTGACCCTGCATCAAAAGAACCCTCGAGATCCTTGAAATGGTTATTGAAAATGCTATGGTATGATGTTATGATGTTATGTACATGTATGCACAAGCAAGTGAGTGTATATACAGGCAAACATATTCACACAAAGCAAACCAGTCCTTAGGTTTAGGCTTGCATGAGGTTCAGGTACTACCCTCTTGAAGTTAGTTGGCTCATCCTGTCCTAAAATAGAAACCGGGTTCTAAGGAGCTCAATATCATTGGATTGTTTTCTGTGTTCATTGTTTCGGTTTAGCCACTTACTGGCGACCAAAATATTCCAAGAAAACAATCTTCAAAAGAGTGTAGTATCGAGGATCTACCAACTTCGGATTGCACCAAAGTCGGTCATCTCACTACCCCTAAAAGGCTAAGATGGTCAATTAAGGTTCTAAGAGTTCGTTAGTGCTTCATGACATCACACAGCGGCCCCGTACTCTCCTTGACTACTCAAGGGTTACCGGTACTCACAAATATGTCACACTAACATAGCTTACTGCTTCAACCATGTCGGTATACCCCGCACAGTTCCCTCGCAGTTTTTTGCTATTTACCTAAAAAGGTGCCCCAAATCCGAGTGGAGGATTTACAACAAACCCAAACAAGAACCCAAAAGATAAAGCAATCAAGTCAATCAAAGTAAGAAAGTAAAGGTGATCTAAACCCTAAGGTAACCCCACTTTTAAAATTTGTCCCCAGCAGAGTCGCCAGTTCTGTGATACGGTGGGAGAACTGACTGTGGTTTTGCGTTCGTATTCGCACTTGTGCGGTTGAACAAGAGTCGCCACCGACTTTTTATTTTATCCTAAAGGAAAGGTTAAAAAAAGCACAGCAAAAACCTTTTGAGATATTTCGTGGGTTCGGGGGGTAGATTATGAAAAGGGAAGGTATTAGCACCCTTTTCATCCATGGTTATCCATGGGCTCTTAGTTACTTGGTTTTTTAGATCACTTGCCTTGATTTTCGATTGCTTGAAAATGGTGTATGCGTGAATGTTTTTGAAAATGTTTTGGAAGAAGATGCCTTGTCTTAGGCTAACCTTGTAACAATTCTTTACTCGAATATTTTACAAAGGGCGTGTATCTTTTCGAAAAGATGTTTCAAAATGTTTTGAGAGTTTTGTTTTGAAAGTGTTGTGGATTGTGGTTTTTGAAAATGAGGCAAGTGTTTTTTGCAAGTTGATCTCAAGTAACTAAGAGTTTTATCTACCCTATTGTACTCAAAGGTTTTTTGTTATGTTTTAACCCCTTTTAACAATTTTGTTCCACCATTGAATTTGGTGGACAATCTTGCGTTTAGGAAGTTCGTTCGGGACGGGCGCGGGTCATCGTATGGACCATGGATGCAATGATGCCAAGTGTCTTTGGAAATTTGCTTTGAAGGGACTATGATCATTCCTTTTAGGCAACATTCGAAAGCGTCATCGAGGGACTTATGATCATTTGAATTTGTTTTGCCAAAGATACTCGACGTGCAAGCATAGTCCATTTTGGAAGGCAACATGTGGGATCACCCTAGAGGGTGCAAGTGTGATTGTGTATTGATTTCATGTATTTGTCTTGTATTAGATTATCTAGCGTTTGATTTTATGTACATGCAAACCCTAGGTCTAACCATGGTATAATTGAAAGCGGTAAATTGCGAAAATGTAAAATCTACACTATTACAAAATAAGTATCCGGGAGTGGGGGTACAATATTCACAAAATGGGGATGAGACTTATAGTATCCAATAAGTTACAACCAAATCGAATTTGCGATCAAATGTAAATAAGGTATATCAATATATGGAAACAACAATTGTATATGTATCAAGTGTATAATGTGAAATGTATTGTGTAAGTAATTATTTACAGGTGCGACAATGTGAAATTAATGTGTATTAAGCATTGTTTTGACTTGAAGAAAAATTGAATGTTTATTTAATTAATAATCTTGTATTCTCTTAATATGTATAAAAAGAAATGTTTTAATCAAATGCTTTAAATTCTAATTAAATGATGTATAAAAATGTATCTTTGTTTATTATATACAAAAAGTATTTTAATTAAGTGTTTAAGAATTTAAATTATGCAAAAATGTATTTTTGTTATTTATGTACAAAAGAGTTTTAATTAAATATCAAGAATTAGAAAAAAAATATATATATCTTTAAGCATTTTTAGTATTAATGTATTATTGTGATAAGATACAAAATAAAAAGATATTTTAAGTTAGAGGGATAGAATATATTGTGTTTTAAAAATATGTTTATATGAAAAATATGACTAAATAATAAAAAGTAATATGATATATAAAAGAAATATTTAGTAAAAAGAAAATGATAGGGTTTTTTAAAATTCTAAGGAAGAAAAAGAGTGTTTTGAATGGGCCTTGACCCAAGAGCGTTCAGAAGCAAAGGGGGGTGTATTAGGTATTTTTGGGCTTTAGGCGTATGTTGGAATGGGCAAGGCCCAGGATGCTGAAACAAATGTTTAGGGTTAGATTGTTTTGTCTTCAGAAAAGGGTTTTAGGGTTTGCAGCGCCGTCTTGGGGGTTTCGTTCGCGTTGTCTTCGTCTTCTTGCTTCTTTGCCATGGATTAAGAAATCTGAGCTTCTCACCTTAGCCACCCGCGTTACCACCTATTCTCCTCTCAGATGGCTTAGACAGCTCTCAAACATGGTAGGGTACTGTCTCGAACTTGTTTAGGCATTTTAGATTTCGTACGTCATGATTTCATATTCTGATTTTTTGTGTTCGTTGTGTTTGTTTAACGAGGTGGTGAAAAGAAAGATGAGGAGAGAATATACTACCTTGAGAGGAAGACGATGGGGGAGAAGAGGACGAGGAGGCGCTGAGGCGGCTTAGTGGTGAAGAGGCTTTGCACGATGAAGCCAGCTTTAACTGGTATCTTTACTTTTTACCAATTTAGGGTTTCGTGATGATGACTTGACTGAAAACCTTATTTTTTGATGTTCACTTCTTTCTTCTTTTCTTTTACTGCCTTGCTATGATTTTGTTGTATGCTTTATTGCCTTTGAAACGCTTGTTGCCCTTTTCTCCCCTTCTCTGAGTTTCCTGCCTTATTGCTTCTTTGACTTTCTTCTTTGCCCCATGATGAGCCTAGGGCTCTGAGGGCCTGTGGGTTTGACTTTGAATGTTCTTGGTTGCCTTGAACGATTTTCCCTTCTGTACACTTCTGAATGCCTTTGCCTTTTGTATGCTTTTGAATGTTGGTTTTAGCTCAATGATGGCTTTTTTTACTGAGGGCTTTTGCGTTTGACACTGAGTTGCCTCTTTTTGATGATGGTTGATACCTTTGCCTTTTGAATATGCTCTCTCTTCTCTTTCTGGCCTGTGTTGCCTTGGTTGCTTATTACTTTTGGAATGTTGGCTTAGGATGGTTCTTGGAATACCCTATGATGATGTAAATCTGAGGGTTTGTGGGTTTGACTTTGAGTTGTTTTATCTGGCTATTTGTTTGGATAGTTTATGGTTTAGACTTGAGGCTGGACTGGTTTAGGCCTTAACAGGTTTAAATGGCTTAGCAGGTTATGCTTGGATTGAATGGTAAGTGTTTTTAGGCCATGTATTGCTGGGTTATGCTTAGGAAGTTTTGACTGGTTTTATGGCCTAAACAGTTTTTTGCTTGAGGTTCAGCAGGTTTGAACTAGTGATGTTTCACAGGTTTGAGCTTTAGCAGGTTTGGCATATGTAGGTTAATGATGTTTGTGACTGGTATGGTTTTGGATATCAGGCCAGGTTTTTGAATGGTTTGGGCCAGGTTTGTATGGTTTGACAGTAGAGTGGGTTTTGTGCTTCGTTTTTGACAGGTTATGTGTTTAGGCCATTGCAGGTTTATGCTTGGCAGTTTGTTTTTGCTTAAAGTTCTGGACAGCAGGTTGAATGCTTAGCAATTTGTATCTTTTCTTTATGTCGGTTTCTCCTCCTTTCTTCTACTGTGTTTTGTTCTTTTTGTATATGCCTCCTGTGCTTCCTGCCTAAAGCCTAAGAAACCTGCCCTCTTCTCTCTCTCCTCTTCTCTCCATCAGTACAGTTAAATATTAAACTATGCTTTCTGCTGTACTTTTTCTGAAAGGGCCATTGGGAAATGATGAAAAGTGAATATGCTTGCTTGCACAATAGTTTTCCTCTGCATATCTTATCTCTTCTTTGACAGCTTTTGTACTTTTATCTTCTTTGATATCTTTGTGCAGTAACTTGTACCTTTTGGCATTTGACAGCAAGTTTGACACTTTGCATTTTGACAGAAAGTTGCAATTTGATTTTTAGTTGGGTTTGAACTGTGCAGTTTGCTTGAGATTTTTGAATTTATGCAGTTTGACACTTTGCATTTTTTCTCAACTTTGCATTCATGATTTTAGCAAATAAAAATCTTCCCTCTTTGTGAACCGGGAGAAATCCCGTGATTTGCAGAGAGGGTTAACTGATCCCAATCAGTGGCCCTTAATGATGAACTCTTTTTATCTGCCTTTTTATTTATTTATCAGCTACTGACTTTTCTCCTTTTCTTTTTGCAGATGAATACTTGAACGGAGAGGGGCACTAAATGAAGACTGAAGAACTAGAAAAAATAGGATAGTTTTCTTTTTATTTAAATTTAAATTAATGTAAAACCATTGTTTGTAATTAAATTATAAACAATAATTGTACAAATAATTCAAGAATCAATAAAAGTCTTTATTATCCAATCAATTCTATTTCCTCCTTCTTTATTGTTTATCTATTTATTTAAACTCTTTGAATTAAAATAATTGAAAAATAAATTTCAATCACTTAATTTAGAATAATAAATAATTTAAATAAACAATGCTTTAGCACATTGATCAGTTAAACCTGGTATCTCCAAAGCAAATCAACAGTTAATCAAAACACTGATCAGGCGCATTCCCTTTTTTCACTGATTTTTACCAAACACTGTAAATCCAAACCGCATATATCTTTTGACTGGTTCAATCAAGCAAACGTGAGTTCAAACCAACTGCCTTTCTTTTTACTGATTAAGTCAAATAATGCGAACTCAATCCAAATCTCGGAATAACTTGCAGATGAATAATCTTTCTGAGAATGTGCCCAAAAAAACCCTAATTCCTGATTAAATTCCAAAGAGCGTTTGCCTGATCAAAATTGAGCCAAAATCAACCAAAACCCTAAGCCAACTGTTTGAAGCATTCCAGAGCCCTGAAAAATCAATAAAACCCTAATTTTGCTTGACTGACGAGAAAAGTCAATTTGACCGATTCTTGAGCCAGTTTGAAAGATCAGGAAATGCCTGAAGCTGAGATTTCTTGTGGTAAAATGCGAGGGAAAATTTTGGGGTACAACATACCCCCTCTAATTTTTGATACCCCTCTTTCACTTATTTTTCTTTTAGTTTTTTTTAGAACTTTATTAATTTAGTTTTATTAGTAATTTAATCAAATAAGAGGTGTATTTTAATTAGACAATTTTAAATAATTTGATCATTTTTATTTAGTTTAACTTTAGGTTTAATTTAGTAATTTTTAGTATTCCTTTTTTAATTAGGTTTAAGTTAGTAACTTTTAAAGTTCTAATTTAGTTTAGAATTCTTTAATAATTCTTAAAATAATACTTTATATTAATATTAAAAAACATATAAAAATAAAAAAACTTAAAAAAACATTTTTATTTTCTTTAATTAATTCTCTTGCTTTGTCCATATTAAAAATAAAAATATAAAAATGCATGTTCACATCCTTTAGTTTGTTATTTAATCATTGTTGTGGTTATCTATTACTTAGCTATTTAATCATTATCTATCTACTATTCTGTTTGATTATTTCATCGTTGTTTGATTATTCTGTTTACATCTAAATCCAAGAGGAAAAAACGATTAAATTTGTTGACTTCATGTCCTCAAGTCCAATCACGCGAATATCTTCATTTCATTAAAACTTAAGACAATTTTTCCCCAAATATTCAATCTTTTCAAAACTTATACCTTTTAAGCCAAAACTTCGACATTAGGTCGTCGTACCTTCAAAAACCCGTCCGTACCCCTTTTCGGCCAAAACAATTTATTTTAATCAAACGAACATTTTAATAAACATATATTTCAAAAGGTTCCTATAGAGTACTATAGATACATTGGGTGCTAATACCTTCCCATTGTATAACCAACCCCCGAACCATAGATCTCTTTTCAAAAACGCCTTGTATTTTCATTACTTTTAAAAGTATTATTTTACATTGCATACTTTAGGGTTTTATTTCGCTCTTTCCCTTTTCCCTTTGAAATAATAAAGCGCGGTGGCGACTCTTGCTTTTGTGAGACGAATTAATCAATAATTCGATCTCCGATTTACCCCGCTACATTTTTTATCGCTACAGAATTGGCGACTCTGTTGGGGAAAGATTGACCTCTTGCTGGTCCATCCCTAAGTGGGTTAAACCTAGTTTGTTTTATCTGTTTTATTATTATTTGATTTGTTTGATTATGTGTTTAAATTGGGGTTGTTTGAGTTTTTTGCAAAGGACGAATCCTATACCCGGATTAAGTTACACTTAAGAATAGGACGGGCGGTATAGTCATGTTAACTTTGAGGGAGTAATCCCGAAGAAGGAGGCATGAGATCCCCCACTCAATGGAAGGCCCTTTTGAATATAATATTTGTTTACCGAGTAATCGGGAAGACATTATTATTTTCGACCTGGGAGCCAGAGAAATTGAGAACCGTAGAACCCTAACCCATCTTGGCCTTTTTAGGTGTAGCGCGGAGACTATAATGGAGTAATTCGGAAGTAGTTGTTACGCGATGCTACGCTCGGATGAGTTTCTCTTGAGAATATTGCTAATTATTGAGTAATCAAGACGTTGGCAATATCCGAAGGAGGAATGTAGACTCTGGGAACTCTTAGAACCTTGTCTTACAGGTGTGATTAAACCGTTAGTACATACTTTGGGGTGGGCTTTACCCTTGACTCCATGCTCGAAACTTTGAACCTTTGAACCCCATGTTTGTGAACTTGTGTGTAACTGTAGCATTATCATTCATGCCTTCATCGACATTTTTGTAAAAAACTTGTTTTTTCAAGGAACTTAGGAATGATTTTTGCAGACACCTCAGGTACTATTATTATGGAATTTGGAAGGAGAAACACTCGAAGTTTTAGTTTTAAGGAGCTCGAGATTGAAGAACTGAAGAGTTTAATTCCTAAGATCAAGAACCCAACGGATTTTCAGAAAAAGTATGGGTCCATTATATCTCTCATGAAGCGCAAGATGAAAGAAGGCATCCTCAATACGTTGGTCCAATTCTACGATCCTTTGTACCGATGTTTCACCTTTACGGATTACCAGTTGATGCCCACCTTAGAAGAGTACTCCTACATACTCGGTTTGCCGATCACCGACTGTGTTCCTTTTTCTAGTTTGGAAGAAGAACCCAAATCTCACGAGATAGCGACCATCACCCACTTGAAGAAATCAGAGATAGAGGAGAACATGACTACAAAAGGGGGAATCCGAGGCTTGTCTGCGCAGTTTTTGTTGAGGAAAGCTCGTCATTTCGCTGAGATAAAAGATATTATTGCCTTTGAAGACGTCTTTGCTTTACTCGCTTATGGTCTATTCTTGTTCCCTAACGTTGATAAGTTTGTGGATATCAACGCCATCAGAATTTTCTTGATTGGAAATCCGGTCCCTACGCTGCTAGGAGATATCTACTATTCCATCCATCTTCGAAACTCTCATCAAGGAGGAATGATTATTTGTTGTGCACCGTTGCTGTATCAGTGGTATGTTTCTCATCTACCTAGGTCTGATGTTTTCTGGGATCTCGAGAAGGAGCCGCGATGGGCGCCAAAAATTATGGCTCTCACTCATTTCGACATTGATTGGTATAATAGAGCTTACTATGACGTGAAGATCATCGATAGCTGTGGTGCTTTTCCTAACGTGCCTCTTCTTGGTACGAAAGGTGGAATTAACTATAACCCTGTTCTCGCGCGCCGTCAGTTTGGATACCCGATGAGGGACAAGCCAAACAACATCCATATGAGTGGTTTCTTTTTACAAGAAGGACGAGATCACCAAGTAGCTAAGAAGGAGATCGAAGGAGCTTGGCGCCACATCCATAGGAAAGGGAGAGACATGTTAGGACATAGAGGTGCCGTTTCTTTGGAGCCTTACCTACAATGGGTCCGTGCTAGGGCTTGTGCTCTCAAGATGCCCTATAAACCTGAGAAACCTTTATTCCCTACCGTTGCATCATCATCTGTTGATATCCCTATCGAGAGTATGGGAGAATACCAAGGAAATCTGGCTAGGATGAAGTCCGAGAGAGATGCTTGGAAAGAAAAGTATAATATGTCTGAATATGAGAATCGGGTCCTGGCTCGACAACTAAAGGAAAAGGAGGATTTGCTATTTATTCAAGAAGGCTGGTTCATTGATCATGATGAGAAGTTTCGTCAAAAAGATGCTTTACTGAAGAAGTATGCTAGTCAAAGGAAGAGAAAGAAGGAAGGTTCGGTAAGCGTTGCTCTTGTTCCTAATCCGCAAAAGGAAATCATTGATCGACTGGTAGCTGAGAAGAAAGAGATGGAAGACTTTTATGAAGAGAAGATCAGGAAGCTCCAGTTACAGTTGGCATTTGGTCCTTCATCTGATGATTCTGAGTGATCTTTAGCTTTTAGTTTTATTTTGCTGATGTCATTTTGTAAAACTCTGTAAAAGGGCTTCATGTTCCGAAGTTGTAATTTACTGCTTTTATTATGGGCTTCATGTTCCGAAGTTGTAATTTACTGCTTTTATTATGGGCTTCATGTTCCAAAGTTGTAATTTACTGCTTTTATTATGGGCTTCATGTTCCAAAGTTGTAATTTACTGCTTTTATTATGGGCTTCATGTTCCAAAGTTGTAATTTACTGCTTTTATTATGGGCTTCAGGTTCCAAAGTTGTAGTTTACTGCTTTATTATTGGGTTGTTATCCCAAAGTTGTAATTTATTGTTTTGTTGTTCCAAAGTTGTAACTTGTAATTTACCGCTTTTGATTAATGAAGTGAGTTTTTGTTATTCCAAATTCCTTTACCATTGATGTGTGCAAAATTATTGAAGTTCCTTGAAAAACTATCAAAATGAACGATCATTTACATCGCATATCATGCATCATCCAACATTTTTCGTAACGCATGTAGTGGTTTGCCAGAACTGGATTGCTGTTGATGTTCCTGTTGTGATGCACATTTCTGAGTAATGTTTTGTTTTTGAAAAAATTTCGCTCTGCCCAAGGCGAAAAATATTTGTGTCAGGCTATGTTGAAAGTAAATCCTTTTGCTCTGCCCAAGGCAAAAGAGAAGATGTTTGGGCTCTTTGTTTCAAGTATTTCCCTTTATGAATAAAAATGTTATTTTGTCCACGACTGTTTTATTTTTCACTTTTTTCTGGGAAATAGTAATGAAAATTAATTGGTAGTAATAGGAAAATATAATAATATTTTTGTTTCATTTATACAACATTCATATTAATCGATTTCTAAAATAAAGCATAATCATATGTGCAGATTAATCTATAACTTAACCATTGAAAACAATGATCCTATGCCCTCTCCCAACTTTGAATTCCCTGTGTTCAGAGCCGAAGAAGAGGATAATGAAGAGATTCCTGATGAAATTTCCTGTTTGCTTGAGCATGATGAAAAGACTATTCAACCGTTTGAAGAACCTTTAGAGTTGATCAATTTGGGTGATGAAGAAGATAAGAAGGAAGTTAAGGTCGGAGCATTGCTTATCCCAGAGGTCAAAGAGAAAATGTTGGAGCTTCTCAAAGAGGATGTTGATGTGTTTGCTTGGTCCTACCAAGATATGCCAGGTTTGGACAACAATATTGTGGAGCATCGTTTACCGTTGAGACCTGAATGTCCGCCGATCAAGCAGAAGTTGAGAAGGACTCGTCCCGATATGGCTGACAAGATCAAAGAAGAAGTTCAGAAAGAGATTAATGCCGGTTTCCTTGTTACATCGGTCTACCCTCAATGGTTAGCCAATATAGTGCCTGTTGCTAAGAAAGATGGCAAAGTTCGAATGTGTGTAGACTATAGAGATCTGAATAGAGCTAGCCCAAAGGATGACTTCCCATTACCGCACATTGACGTATTGGTCGACAGTACCGCAAAGTTCAAAGTCTTTTCTTTCATGGATGGTTTCTCTGGTTACAATCAAATCAGGATGGCACCAGAAGATATGGAGAAGACAACTTTCATTACACCTTGGGGAACATTTTGTTATCGGGTTATGCCGTTTGGTTTGAGGAATGCTGGTGCAACATACCAAAGGGCCATGACTGATTTGTTCCATGACATGATGCATAAAGAGATAGAAGTGTATGTAGATGACATGATTGCCAAATCACAAACTGAAGAAGATCATTTGGAACATTTATTGAAGTTATTCCAGCGTTTGAGAAAGTATAAACTCCGCCTGAATCCCAACAAGTGCACTTTTGGTGTTCGTTCTGGAAGACTTCTGGGTTTCATTGTCAGTCAGAAAGGTATTGAGGTAGATCCTGATAAAGTCAAAGCTATTCGGGAAATGCCCGCACCCAAGATAGAAAAACAAGTAAGAGGATTCCTTGGGAGACTGAACTATATTTCTAAATTTATATCTCATATGACTGCTACCTGTGGGCCGATTTTCAAGCTTCTCCGAAAGAACCAAGGATGTGTGTGGACAGAAGATTGTCAGAGAGCTTTTGATAGCATCAAAGAATATTTACTTGAACCTCCCATATTGATTCCTCCAGTGGAAGGAAGACCTTTGATTATGTACCTGACTATATTGGAAGATTCCATGGGATGTGTGCTTGGTCAACAAGATGAGACTGGAAGAAAGGAACATGTTGTATATTATCTGAGTAAGAAATTCATAGACTGTGAGTATCGATACTCATTGCTTGAGAAAACCTGTTGTGCTTTAGCTTGGGCTGCTCGCCGTCTGCGCCAGTATATGATTAACCACACCACTTGGTTGATCTCCAAAATGGATCCGATCAAGTATATCTTTGAGAAGCCCGCCTTATCTGGAAGAATAGCCCGTTGGCAGATGTTGTTATCTGAATATGACATTGAGTATCACACTCAGAAAGCAATCAAAGGGAGTATTTTAGCCGACCATTTGGCTCATCAACCAATTGACGATTATCAATCCATCAAGTTTGATTTCCCAGATGAAGATGTTATGTACTTGAAAGCTAAAGATTGTGAAGAGCCGTTACCCGAAGAAGGACCTGATCCCGAATCCCATTGGGGTTTAATATTTGACGGAGCTATGAACTCTTATGGAAATGGAATTGGGGCAATCATCGTCACTCCCAGAGGTACTCATATCCCGTTCACGGCGAGATTGAAGTTTGACTGCACGAACAACATGGCTGAATATGAGGCATGTATTATGGGTCTCGAAGAAGCAGTGGATCTAAGGATTAAGATTCTTGATATTTATGGAGATTCGGCATTGGTAATTAATCAAATAAAAGGAGAATGGGAGACTCGTCATCCTGGTTTGATCCCTTACAGAGATTATGCTAGAAGATTGTTAACTTTCTTCAACAAAGTGGAATTACATCATATCCCTAGAGATGAAAACCAAATGGCTGATGCTTTAGCTACTTTGTCTTCAATGTTTCAAGTGAATGGTTGGAACGACGTGCCTACAATCCGGGTTATGCGCCTCGACAGACCTGCTCATGTGTTCTCAGTAGAAGAGGTCACCGACGACAAACCGTGGTTCTATGACATTAAACGTGTTCTTCAAACTCAAGAGTACCCGCTTGGGGCATCCAATAAAGATAGGAAGACGGTGAGAAGATTAGCAAGCAGTTTCTTCCTCAATGAAGAAGTTTTGTATAAGAGGAATTACGACATGGTCCTACTCAGATGTGTAGACAGACATGAAGCAGGCATGCTGATGCAAGAAGTACATGAAGGATCCTTTGGCACTCACGCCAACAGACATGCAATGGCTAAAAAGATGTTGAGAGCTGGTTACTATTGGATGACAATGGAATCTGATTGCTGCAAATATGTGAAGAAATGTCATAAATGCCAGATTTATGCGGACAAGATACATGTGCCACCGACTCTCCTCAACGTTATCTCTTCACCTTGGCCTTTCTCTATGTGGGGCATTGATATGATTGGAATGATTGAACCCAGAGCCTCAAATGGTCATCGTTTCATCTTGGTAGCGATCGATTATTTTACTAAATGGGTGGAAGCAGCATCTTATGCTAATGTAACCAGACAGGTGGTAGTCAGATTTATCAAGAATCAGATCATTTGTCGATACGGCATCCCGAGTAAGATTATCACGGATAATGGTTCGAATTTGAATAACAAGATGATGAAGGAACTTTGTGAAGAGTTCAAGATCGAACATCATAATTCTTCTCCTTACAGACCGAAGATGAATGGGGCTGTTGAAGCTGCTAACAAGAATATTAAGAAGATTGTCTAGAAGATGGTGGTAACTTATAAAGATTGGCATGAAATTCTTTCGTTTGCTTTGCATGGATACCGTACTTCAGTTCGAACTTCAACAGGCGCAACCCCATTTTCCCTAGTTTATGGTATGGAAGCAGTACTCCCCGTGGAGGTTGAGATTCCGTCTATGAGAGTGTTGATGGAAGCTAAACTTTCTGAGGCTGAATGGTGTCAAAGTAGATATGATCAGTTGAATTTAATTGAAGAAAAGAGATTGACAGCGTTGTGTCACGGTCAATTATATCAGCAGAGAATGAAGAAGGCTTTTGATAAGAAGGTTCGACCACGCGAGTTCAGAGAAGGTGATCTTGTACTCAAGAAGATATTATCTTTCCAACCTGATTCTAGGGGCAAGTGGGCTCCTAATTATGAAGGACCGTATGTCGTTAAGAAAGTTTTCTCTGGAGGCGCCTTGATTCTCACAAATATGGACGGCGAAGAGCTCCCGCGCTCCATGAACGCCGATGCAGTCAAGAAATATTTCGCTTAGGTTTGAGTTGACAGTTTGCTAAGTTGAAAACCCGAAGGGGCGGCTTAGGCAAGCTTTTGGTCAGACCAGTCTTGGCATATGAGCACATTTCAAAATTCGAAGTTGTTAGGGAGAATAGTGATCATTGTTTTTGTGTAACCTTTTTCTCTCATGTACTATTTCCCAAACTTTTGTAAACCGTTGGAGTCGCGTTGTTAGCGAACTACCACCTTATTAATGAAATTTGAGCATTTACCTTTTGTGGGCAAAATTTTAATTTTACGGAAATATTTGAAACAAAGTTATTTAAAGTATTCTTATTTTAAAAATGTGTCATGAATAATGAAAGGAATATTAACAGTTTTTCCGAGGATGGTCAAGCCATGAAATGCAAAACAATACAGTAATTTATCCTTGCATGATGAACATGTTTCGTTTCAAAATCGTCATGAGGTGTTGGTTGTGTCAAACTTGCGTTTCTCGTGATACTAAGTTTGGTGACTCCCCGTTTGTTCCAGTTAAGCTTTGTTTTGGTTACCTTTATTTGAGCAGATTTCTAAGGTGTGGTACGCTTTGTCTCATGCCAGTAGTCTATTGATATTAGAAGTTTGGATTTGAATACTTTTCTCCTCAGAAGACTTGAACCTTGTGGCGTGTTACGCTCCGACGTTGCTTTGGGGTTCCAATTCCAGTTATTTTCCGTCTTTTTAAGATTGACCGAGTATCTATTATGTCGTGACATCTTATTGTCTTCAAGTTATTCCATCTGTTCGTTTTGTCAGCATAACATTCATTTACTCATTTACACTTACATCAGTATGCATATTCGCATTTGCCGTTGATTTTGGGTTGTACTTTGTTTATTCAAATAACGTACATGTTTCTTTCCAAGTAGAAGGTTAGCTTAGGCAGAAAATGTGCTTCCTTTCTAAATTCCCCAACTGAGCTAATCCTCGTGGATGATTTTTGATTTAGTTTGCCTTGTCCATTTCTGGATAGGATGAATTCCCCAATCGAGTTACTTTCTCATTAGTTGGAGTCTCGTTTGACTGTTTTATCTCTGGTTTATTCCTGGAGGGAGTTGTTGCCTCTTGCATAGGCTATCTCACGATTTTCCCCAGTGAAGTCGCGACCTAGATGAATGGTGCATTTATTTTGCACCTTTAAGTATGTGATCTCCTCGGGAAGGATTGATTCATGGTTCTCTTTGACGAAGATTTTATTCTCTGCCAATTTCATCGCAATTTCCTTCTGAATTATTTTTGGAAAACGACAAGCGGCGGTCTCTTCATGAGCAACTTGTACGTTATTATTTTGGAAAACGGCAAGCAGCGGTCTCTTCATGAGCAACTTGTACGTTATTATTTTTGGAAAATGACAAGCGGCGGTCTCTTCATGAGCAACTTGTACGTTATTATTTTGGAAAACGGCAAGCGGCGGTCTCTTCATGAGCAACTTGTACGTTATTATTTTTGGAAAACGACAAGCGGCGGTCTCTTCATGAGCAACTTGTACGTTATTATTTTTTGAAAACGACAAGCGGCGGTCTCTTCATGAGCAACTTGTGCGTTATTATTATTTTGGAAAACGGCAAGCGACAGTCTCTTTATTTGAGCAACTTGTACGTTATTATTTTCTGGAATACAGCAAGTGGCATCTTCTTTATTTGAGCAGCTTGTATGTTATTGGTATTTTTTTTTGGAAAACAGCAAGTGGCGGCTTCTTTATTTGAACTGCTTGTATGTTATTGACATCCCTGGACGACAGCAAGTGGCAGCCTCTTTATTTGAGCAACTTGTATGTCATAATATTTTTTGGAAGACAGCAAGTGGCAGCTTCTTTATTTGAGGCAACTTGTGTATCTACAATCTCATTATTATTTCAGCATTAATGAGTATGTCTCCGGAAATCTCGCAGAGAAGTTTGTTATGAATCTTTACCTTCAGAAGTCGGTAATCCGTCGCCAGCAAGTTTGATACTTTTTGTCTATCGTTGACCTTGAGTTGTGAACTCACTGTTATTTTGGGTCAATAATCTGTTTTATGGCCTATGCAAGATGCCTTCTTTGTTAGGGTCAGAGTCCGTATTCGCTCAGAGTTTCATTCGCCGTCCAGAGTCTGTTACTTGAAGTCGATGGTTTATTTCCCCAGTATTGAATAATCCTTGTCCCTGTGTTTTGTTGGTGTTTGATTTCTCCAGCATTGTCTTGTCTCATACAATATCTTTCTCTATGAATTCAATCACTACATTCATATCAAACATAATGGCGGTATCTTAGGGCAAAAATTTGCGTATTGTGTATTTAAGTACCTTCAATCTCGTCGAAACGAAGATTTTAATCTTCATATCTCCGGATAGAAGAAACTTAAATAGGGGCAGCTGTTGTACCCCAAATTTTGACCTAAGATACCATCTTCCATCTGCATCATTACATTGCAAGGGTTTTGACCTATCTTTATCAATTTTCAAAGCGGATTTTAAATTCATAACTTTTTCAAGTCAAGAGCTGTTTATTTTTGAAACGCTAAATTTATTAATCGATCAATGCTAAAACAATGTTTATTTAATTATTTGTTATTCTGAATTTAAATAATTGGAATTTATTTTCAGTTATTATATAAATTAAAGAATTATAAATAGTGAAGTAAATATTTGAAAAGAAGTTTGTTAATTGATCAACAATGTTTATTTAATTATTTATTATTCTAAGTTTAAATAGTTGAAATTTTATTTTCAATTATTACAATTTAGAGAATTATAAATAATAAAATAAATATTTGAAAAGAAGTTTATTAATTGATCAAACAATGTTTATTTAATTATTTATTATTCTAAGTTTAAATAGTTGAAATTTTATTTTCAGTTATTATAATTTAGAAGAATTATAAATAATGAAGTAAATAATTGAAGAGAAGTTAATTGATCAATGATGTTTATTTAATTATTTATCATTCCTAAATTTAAATAATTGGAATTGATTTTCAGTTATTATATAATTTAAAGAATTATAAATGATAAAATAAATAATTGGAAAGAAGAAAAGAATTAACAGGTAAATAATAGAATTTTATTCATCTTTATTCTAATTATTACAATTGTTGTTTAAATACTGTATTATGTACAAAGTATTTACAATGACAATTATATAAATGTTTAAAGTAAAATAAAAACTATTTTAATTTTTCTAAGATTCTAAATCTTCATCTTCTATCTAATACTTCTTTAATGCTCATTTAATTTTACCTGCAAATAATTAAAAGAAAAAGTCATAAATGAATATATAATTAAAAGCAAAAAATTAATTTAGCGTTCATCATTAAAAGCAAACGACTGGAATCAGTTTTTTACCCTTTTTGCAAATCACGGGATTTCTCCCGGTTCACAAAAAGGGATGAATTTTATTGATAAATATGAATGCACAAGTTAAAATTATGCACAAATTCAATATTTCAAAGTAAATTGCATAATTCAAAATCAATTGCACAAATTCATTTTTTTGTCAAAACTGCATTGTCAAAAAGCATAGTTCAACAACATATACAAATTCCAAGTCAAGTTACATGTTCAAGGCCAAGTCCAACGTAAACTACCCAAGGTATGGGAAGAGGCCAAAAAAACAAAGGCTCCCTACTGTACAATGCAGTTGACAAAGAGACATGTGCAGTTTTAAAACTAAATATGCAAGCAATATATTTCTAATTCTCATCATTTTCCAGCTTTCACTTTTTCAGAACAAGTACATAACATCACATTTTAATGTCAAACTGTACTGAGGAGAGAGAAGAGAGAAAGAGTGTGGGTTTACAGGTTTTGGCTTAGGCAGAAAAGGGACATAAAACAAAACTGCAGTAGCACAATAAAATGGGAAGCATAGAAAAAGAATATAGACAAACTAAATGAAGCAGTAGTGTGCAGAGGTATCAAAAGGCAGAATAGTAAAAATATACAAAACCTGAATCATCCGAAGCCAACCAACTATATAACACAACAAAACTCTTCAAAGAAATTCAGAGTTCATAACCTGTTGAAGGCCTTAAACCAAAACTGAGTTCAAATAACTCAAACTTCAACATAAACCAAAACATACATATAACCTGCATTCAAGACAGCAAAACCATGACCATTTCAAAGCCTAACCAGTAAACTCCTCAAAGGCCAAACCTGCTGAAACAAAAGAAACCAAGGCCATAACCTGAAAAAACCAGAAAAGCCTCAACCAATATGGCCTAAACCATAAAACCTGTGAACCTTGTCAAAGCCTAATAACCTGCTTAAGCCACAGTAACATAAACCAATATGGCCTAAAAACCATAAAACCAGTTCAACCTGTTTCCATCAACCTGCATAAACCAGTAAAGCCTCACCAAAACACAACCAATATGGCCTAAACCATAAAACCTATGAATCTTGTCAAAGCCTAAAACCAGCCTCCAGGCCAAACCTGAAACCATAACCATTTCAAACCATAACCTGTTCAACCCAGATACCTGCCTAAAACCCTCATACCAACCAACATCCAAGGCCAAAATTGGTACCAGCCATACACGCCCAAAAGCCAAAAACCAGAATGCCATAACAACACAAACTTTGAAAAACAATGTCCAAACCGGCAAGCCTCAGAGTTATCCCATCATAGGCCAATAAAAAAGGCAACTGAAGCACAGCAAAGAAGAAGAGAGGAAAAGTATTCGAAGGCAACTCAGTGACAAATACAAGGCCCTCAGAATACTCATCACTGGGCAAGCATTCCAAAAGGCAACTAAGAGACAAGATAAAGAAGCGTTTCAAGGCGTCAAGATGATCAAACAAAAGAAGCAATACATAAGCATATAGTAAGCAAAAAGAGGAAAGAAATTGCACAAAGGGTTTTCAAGCTGCCGTCATTAAACCCTAAAGGAAAAGTAAGACAAGGTACCAGAACTCCCAGTAAAGCAAGCTAACACTCAGCATCACTGTCCCTTGCCATCCAGCCGCCTGAGCACCTTCACCACCGTTCATCCCCCCTCCATCAAGGTATAATTTTCTTTCCCTCCATTTTTGCGTATCTTGACAGAAACACCATGTAGAAATAAAGTCAGAATCAAAATGGTTACAAATCATAAACATGCAAAAATCGTAAAACCTAACACGTTAAAGGACTAACCGTCACCTTTACACCGTCTCACTGAGCGACCCTTGGGGAAAAGGAGGCAATTGGTGGCGCTGGAAACTTGGAGGCGAAGAGCTTTACCCCTTGGACATTTTTGTCTCAAGAGAAGAAGAAGAAAGATGAGGACGAATCAAGAACGAGGAGTAGCGGCGCCGTTGCTGTGAACCCTAATCCCTTTTTCTCCAAACTAAGACAATGTTTAACCCTAAAAAAAATTATGAAATATGAATGGACCTTACCCGTTTCCTGCCTAAGAGCCCAAACGATTTCCTTAAGACACCTCCCCATTCTATTTCTGTTTTGGGCCCTTAAAATCCTTTAGCCCATGCATGGTTCACTTATCTAACCCCTCTAATTTTTGATACCCCTCTTTCACTTATTTTTCTTTTAGTTTTTTTTAGAACTTTATTAATTTAGTTTTATTAGTAATTTAATCAAATAAGAGGTGTATTTTAATTAGAAAATTTTAAATAATTTGATCATTTTTATTTAGTTTAACTTTAGGTTTAATTTAGTAATTTTTAGTATTCCTTTTTTAATTAGGTTTAAGTTAGTAACTTTTAAAGTTCTAATTTAGTTTAGAATTCTTTAATAATTCTTAAAATAATACTTTATATTAATATTAAAAAACATATAAAAATAAAAAAACTTAAAAAAACATTTTTATTTTCTTTAATTAATTCTCTTGCTTTGTCCATATTAAAAATAAAAATATAAAAATGCATGTTCACATCCTTTAGTTTGTTATTTAATCATTGTGGTGGTTATCTATTACTTAGCTATTTAATCATTATCTATCTACTATTCTGTTTGATTATTTCATCGTTGTTTGATTATTCTGTTTACATCTAAATCCAAGAGGAAAAAACGATTAAATTTGTTGACTTCATGTCCTCAAGTCCAATCACGCGAATATCTTCATTTCATTAAAACTTAAGACAATTTTTCCCCAAATATTCAATCTTTTCAAAACTTATACCTTTTAAGCCAAAACTTCGACATTAGGTCGTCGTACCTTCAAAAACCCGTCCGTACCCCTTTTCGGCCAAAACAATTTATTTTAATCAAACAAACATTTTAATAAACAGATATTTCAAAAGGTTCCTATAGAGTACTATAGATACATTGGGTGCTAATACCTTCCCATTGTATAACCAACCCCCGAACCATAGATCTCTTTTCAAAAACGCCTTGTATTTTCATTACTTTTAAAAGTATTATTTTACATTGCATACTTTAGGGTTTTATTTCGCTCTTTTCCCTTTTCCCTTGGAAATAATAAAGCGCGGTGGCGACTCTTTCTTTTGTTCAGACTCTAGTTCAAAGATGGTCCTAAACATGGACACCGTTCTGATACTCATTCCAGATGGCATCTTTAAGCCCATCCCCGACAAGTTCCTGTCACTCTTCCAGATGGCATCGTTAAGCCCATCTCCAAATGGCATCTCTAAGCCCATTCCCGCACCCATTTCTTTGACAAGTGCAAATTTCCGGGCACTCTAGTGTCCAATCTCCTTTTACCCTCGAGTCACGAAAGGCAAACTTGCCAATCTAACTCTTCAGGTTCAAGAAGATTGAACAGGGGCAACTGTTGTACCCCAAAATTTTCCCTCCCCTTTTCTCAATAATTTCTCATCACAAAGCCCTTGAAACTCAAGATCCAGTTAGGGTTTCACCTGCTCAAGACTTCTCCTTGCACTGTTGACCCAAATTAGGGTTTGTGTTTGCACAAAGATGTTTTGACCAAAAATGCCTAAGATGACTTTCATGCTTCATATTGGACTCCCAAGTTTATCCACATCAAGTTTCAAGTCTTGATTCCAAATTTTGCCCAGTCAATTGGACAGTTGACCTAAAAATCAGCTATATTGGGGAAAAAGTCAACTGTGGCCAATTGACAGTCAAATCTCATGAAAATTGACCCACATCAACATTATGAACTCATATGGACCATTTGATCAAGTTTGGATCACAATTCCACAAGAAATTTGATCAGATCATCAAAAGGGCAAAATGGTCATTTTTAGGGTTTTGACTGCACAAAGGCAATTTTCGACTGTTTGACCTAGCCAATGGCAAACCAAGCTCACATATGGACTCAAGGACCCCATGCAATTGTCTTGACATGCTCAACAAGTTCAAAAGATCCAAATGCACAAGATTGACAGTTGAATTTCCCAGTCAATTGATCAATTTTGACTATATACTGAAAAGTCAAACTTTGACTTTTTGGTCAAAATCAAGGGTCAAAATTCATTTTTCATCAAAACATGCCAAATCATGAAACTTGTTCATCAAGAAATCAAAAATTGCAAATTAGGGTTTAAAATGAAGATTTTTCATAACTTAGAATTTTTCTAAGTTATGAAAAACCCTAATTTTTCCTAACTTTGCCCCACTTTCTCACCAAGATTCATTTGGATTCAAGCAAAAGTCAAAACATGAAATTTGTAGCCTATTGCATAATCTACAACTTTTATTCACAAAGTTTTCCCAAAAGAGGCTTGTATCTCAAGTTACAAATTTTGGAACAAGGGTGCCAAACCATTCTTAACTTAGAGAAAATTTGACCTATTTTAGGCAAGGATTTTACCTAACTTCAAGACCATTTTTCACATACTTCCACTTGGCATTTCAATTTGAATTTCAAAGATGGATTGTAGTACACATTCCAAGCTTTCCAAAATGTCCAAGAACTCATCAAACAACCTCATGGTTAGGGAGAATCGAATTTTGCAATATGGGAAAAAGTCACTTTGATTCATGGCCATGTACATGTTCATAACTTGTGCAATTTTTCAAATCAGCTTGCACAACTTGATTACAGGTCCTATATCCCATTTGCACTCAATAGTTAAATGCAAACCCTTTGTTTTCAAGCCTTGCATTATGTGTTTAAGCATTACATAAAGGTTTAGTCTTAAAATAGAAAAAGCAAATTATCCATTTTTGAAAAGGTATGGCTTTATGTCAAAAGCAAATCCAAGAAGTACCAAAGCATATCTCTGAAGCACAAGTCAAGGAGCATAACACACTGACCAATACTAATGTATACAGCATAGATTGGGGTCCTCTATCAGCCTAGAAACTCAAGTGGTCATCTCTTGCTTAAGTGTGAAGAAATGTGGCATAACTGAACAGAACTCTCATATCAGTGAACACATGCTTAGAAAAAGTTATCAAGCACATTCAAGACATCCATTCTGAGCTAGAACACGAGCCAACCCTCCCCAACACCCTCTCATTCACAGAATCACCCTCAAACTGCAAAAACAGGGCATATTCTGCAACTTAAATCCCACAACTCATTTCCATCGTGCATTCTTGCCCAAACCAGTTCAAGCACCTTCCTTACCATCAATCCAAACTATCCAAAGCATTAGAAGTGGAATGTAATTCCTCTAACTAGTTTGGCCATTTTCATTTCTTCCTCTTGCAGGTGGACTTCTGCAGCTTGATATAGAAGGTTTCAAAGCATACCAAGTATTGGAATAGCATCCGCACACTCCAAGGAAGCTATACAAATCATCATCTTGACCTGAAAACTCCCCCATTGCCAGACACGATTCCAACTGAGAAGGTATATTCATGAACTTCTAACTCTTAATGTAGGCATTGTTAGCTCCAGGTTTGTGAATAAGAAGTGTTCTACTCATGCCCCTGAAACTGTACATACCTTTACTTTCCATTTATTTTGCCTGTGCTATGAGAATTTGAGGTCTGAATGTTGATAAAAAGTTAGGTTAGGATTTGGGAATGATAAAATTCTCTCTCATTTCTGAGAGTTAGGAGGAGTTCTTTACATATTCAGAATCGTGATTCAATGCTTAACATTTCTTATGTTGTAAGTTTGTGCAAAAAGTCAAGGAATCCAGATGTTTGAATCAGTGTACAGGCGCGCGTTTTTTTGAACAATTTCTGGCTAGAGGTTGAAGAAGGACTTGGTGGGCTGGGCCTGTTTTTGTATTTCTTTTCACACCCCATTTTTGCTTTTACACCTCTGAGGCCCATTTTGTTTATTTTCTTGATTTTTTGACTTTTCCTTTTTTATTCTGACTTATTTATTTTTGCTAATGATATTAAAAATATAAAAAATATTTTTTACACCATTTTTATATTTTTTAGGCATTTATTTGTTTATATTGACATTTGTACATAAATACATATATAAACTTACTTTTATTTAAAAATACCAAAAATAATGTAAACACATTCCTTTATTGATTTTTATTTTCTTTTATCTTCTGAAAATATTTTATATAAAATATACTTTTTTTATAAATATTAAATATTATTATTCTTGTATATATAATATATATTTAGTAAATAATAAAGATATATATATATATATATATATATATATATATATATATATATATATATATATATATATATATATATATATATATATATATATATATATCTA